>VMBQ01002048.1:132832-158071 GCA_007657795.1 Dreissena rostriformis | reverse complement strand
CATCCGCTGATGCAGTGTTGTCTTCTTAAAAGGGATGTGTTTCACAGCTTGACTCAAAATTCAGAGGAATTTATTTCTATACAGTAAAAACGAGTAGTACTAGAAATGTCAATTAAATTTTTTTCTGAATGCAAATGATATCGCAGCAGACATGTTTCAGTATCTATAATCATTTAATAATATAGCCCCCAAAACAAAGTTGCAAGAGGAGGTATACTGGATTCATGGGGAACATCTTGCCAGCCTTTATTATTTTTGTATTGGGAATCAATTGAAAACTAATAAAGGTATCAATTTTAAAGTTCATTGTAGAATGACAGGTCTCATTGAGGGGATGTGCATCGCACAGGAGCCCATAACTCTTGCTGTAATATTTTGATGTTATTACCCTTATTTTTTTATGAAAAATTTATCCAGGGCATATCTACATATCAATTTGAAGCTAGCAAACATGTTGTGAAAGTGCAGTTTATTCAGGGAGTCAGAATTTTTTCTCACAATTTTGGAAATGGTGCCAGAGCCCTTCAGATTGGGACAAGTGTTGTTTTGACTACAATTGGGCAAATGGTGTTGTGTAGGGTTGTTAACAAATACTTTCATATTGAGAATAAAATATTTACTAAGGTTCAACTTATAGAGCTGAACAGGGAAACTAAATGTTGCAATTCATTTATTTGTATTAGGAAACCTGTAAGTGGGAATTTTAAGCAGTCATTTGGGAAAAAATATACATGTATACTTTTTGAGATTGGAAATGGGGCCGCATTAATGGCCCCAAATTTGATTAAAGAAACACTGCAATGGAACAGGATGCCGAACTAAAACTGATAAAGCTGATGATATACAAAAAGAAATGATTTCGGCCGTACCTTCCACTTCTTCTCCTTGCTCCACCTCGTAATCATCGCCAAGGAAGTCCAAGGTGTGCTCCGATATGTGCACACGCCCCGGTTGCCCTGTTGACTCCATCTCATTGGCCAATGTAACGTCATTGGACCAGACATCAAACTTAAACCGCCTCGTCCCAACAATACCACACAACACTGTGCCCGTATGAACCCCAACTCGCATGTTCACAGATTCGTTATTTTCTTCGTCAAATTTCTGGATGGCCTGGATCATTCCCAGGCCCATTTCTACGCAGCATTTTGCATGGTCAGGTTTGGGCTCTGGACAGCCTGCCACACAGTAGTAGCAATCTCCGAGCGTACTGATCTTTTCACAGCCAGACCTCTGACACAGATCATCAAATCTACCAAACAAATCATTCAGTTGCCCCACAAGAACTTCTGCAGTTTTGTTGGAACTCATTTTTGTAAAGCCGACAATGTCTGCAAACAAAATGCTGACATCCACCATTTTGTTCATATTGAAGGTCCTGAAAATCATTTGGCCTTTGAGTGTATTTTTTCCCTTTGATCCTCTTTTTTTGGGTTGCATTTCAGTTAGTTCATCATCCTTTTGACCACCATCAGCCCGAGATTTCATTACTTCTTTGGCAACAGAAGGAGGCATGAGGGAATGGATCATTTTTTCCCTGATTTCACGCTCTATTTTTAGATCTTGTCTGGATATAGCTGACTGGCCAATTTTCCAAAATGTGCTTCTTTGACGAACTTGTCTCATGATAAAAATGTGAATGCCCATCAAATGTATGCATAAGTGAAGAAGAATTTTCCCTGCAATAAATACTGGTGCTTGCATATAACGATTTTGCACTGCTGTTAACACTTCAAATACAACTGAATAAATAACACCAATCACAAGGGTTGCAGCCAAAGGCATTGGAATCACACTGTACATCATCAGAAGAACTTCAACAGTAGCTGTAAATGAACCTACAGTTGAAAAGTCTGAAGCTTTGTATGCTTGAACTGTCGTGAATATTCCAGAGCATATTAATAATGAGACAACAATTGATGTTAATAGATAGAACTTTTGGTAATACCTAGTGTATGTAAAACCTAACACAACACAAAGCAGACACAGAAGAACTAGAGTCCCTATCAAGAAGTATGGCCAATGATAAGAATCATCCTTGGTTAATCCAAAGTAGAGGATCCACACTAAACATGCTGCCAGCATATAGAACAGTGCATACTGGAATCGTCTTCGGGTTTGTGGAAAGTATGTATTCCACTGAGCTTTCTCTAGAATGTCAGAATCAAATCTTGGACTTGGCCACCAACTTCCTGTGCGCTCAAACAGCTGAGGTAAGTTGAGGCAGCCTGACTGGTGCTGGAGACGATTGGGAGATCCTGACGATACCGAACTGAACCGAACAGTTTCATGGTTTTCATTTCGACTGTAAGCAATTTGTTCAACAGAACTTTTGCCATTATTTTCCTTGGTCATACTTGCTGTAGGTATTTGTACTTTCAAATAATGCAAATACAGTTTTTTTCTCTTTTTTTTTGTCAATTACATGTCTGTAGTTTGTCCATAGGTTTCGTATACATAAATTTCAAAGTGATTTTTTTTCAACTAACAATAGCAATTAAAAAACACAGTCAAATTTGACACACTGACCTTTGTAAAAGTTTGTTCAAGAAAACAATACAGCATCCATTCCTATTCCATTATTCTGCAACATCTTTTAAATAGAACATTTTCACTAATTTCTTCCAAACTCCACACAAACAACTTAAGATATGATCCAGAAGAGAAATCTACACTGCTTTAAATAAAAAACAAACTCTGCAGAGCAGTATTGGTTTAGTGTTCTACAGCTGTGTTATTGGAATTAAGTTCACAACTGTCACTCCAAGCAACATAAAAACAGACTCAAATAATAAAATGCATTATTAGAACACATTTATCTTGAAGTCACAATAAATATCACACCAAAATCGAACACACGCGAGTGTATATTAACGTTAATTTGCCAGTAGACGAAAATTAACATCAAAATAAAGTGTTAACTTCTTAAACTGTTTTATGATTATTTTGGACAATTATTTCGGATAAGTATCCATAACCTTCTGTGAACCGTTTCATTCCTGGCTAAGTATTATTGCTTTTCAAGAAAAAAATACAATAATCATTGCGTTGTAAGTACCCGATTTCCTTTAAAACGGAATGAACAAACACTTGTTATCGATAAACTCACAAACCTTTCGACTGCACAACACAATCGGCGCTCCGCAAAATATTCTAGTTGTAACAATTGCAAATATTCCAGGGACGTAGCAATGCATGGTGGACAAATACTGCATTAGGGCGGTGTAGGCTTCATTGGAACGCTTAAGCTTTTTTAAGAAAAAAATAATTTTGCTAACGCTTTAAGCAAAATGCTTGAATGTCATTTATATGTACGACGATGAAACTTCATAGATCTGCACAGCACATTGTGGGTAAGTGTAGAGTTCAAGAACTATCTTGATGTGTTTAATGTTATTTCCATTTGATTTTTTCTTTTACAGGGACCACTTATATTGTTATTTTATGATGCAGTACATAACTGAAAGAGAATTAAAAGACTTAAAAAAGAAACTGCATACAATTACACAAGACTTTGAGAGAAAGCACAGAGTAAAAGAAACACAACTCTTGTTTTGATACTAGTCCATATAAACGGACTCCCTGAGAGCCTGTGATAATTTTTGCTATGACGGCTCTGGGAGTCCATATGCACCCCTTCATAAACATGGGTGCAGTTCAGCGCACGGAATCCGTGCGCTTCACTTAACAGACATCGTTCGAGACAAATTGAGGAAAATAATGAATAAACTTCATAAACATGTTAAATTTACCTGAATGGCAACCTACGGATGTTATCCTTTGCATGCTTCCTATAAAAACACGACGATGTTTCAACACACTTCTCTCGCTGACTTTTTTGTGTTTAAATTTGAAACAGTGTATTCTGTACCGAATACCACATCGTTGTCGACTTTAATAGGCTCCATCACAAAACCCGATGCGCAAAATATTGGTGTAGTGCGACCTTACTGTTATTGGGTCAGTTATTTCTCTTTTCCAAGATGGTGGATACATCGTGCGAAAGATAAACAAAGTCAATAAAAAGCAATTATTTCTTGCTTTAATGGTTCCGATTGCATGAGTTTGTGGTACATGTATTTATGGAGTTATTGCCCTTAGTGTAATTTCCTTGTTCAAACATTAACTATGAGCATGAAATTGATTTTAATGCAAATTCATATATCAATAGAGGACATTTAGATACCTGCTTTTCAACAAATAAATAAAACTGGTCTGTTTTTCCTCAATTTTGAAGGTCAAGATCACACTTTTGTGTGATGTGCAGTAACACAGAAAGATGTCTGAGGAAATCAAGTCTAGAAGTTGTGCTTGGTTGCAATTATTAAGTACTGGAACATCTTTTTACATCAGAACCTAATCGCTAACATATTGAACAGGCACCTCTTCGTTCATTACCACACAGCCATTAACTTGAAAGGTGAAAGTAAAAGAAATCCTCTGAAAAAGTCTTTATTGTTTCGAAATAAGCATTAACTATCACCCTAGATCTTCATATTATTAATCAACCCTAAAGAATACTTTTAAAATTAAATTTCTTTAGTGGGTTTTAACCCTTTTAGCGCTGGAACCGAATTTTAAAGGCCTTTGCAAACAGTTTGGATCCAGATGAGACGCCACAGAATGTGGCGTCTCATCAGGATCCAAACTGTCTGCTATTCTGATAGTAGTCTTTGAAAAAAAGTGAAGAAAATGATGATTTAAAAAATTTAGCAGATGACATTTTAGCAGACGACAAATTTCCCAGTATGCAAAGGGTTAAATAATCATCTATTTGTCAAAGATAAGCTATTTTGGGAGCAATTGTGGCAGTTTGTAGGCAATGCGGACCATGGTGGTTCAAAAACACTTCATGGCACCATTTTGCAATGATTTTTCCAGCCCTTCTCGTGGTACGTTCATATGGTTCCTTCTGGGTATCACTAGTTTTGAACCCAAACAATGATCTGGAAGTCTTGCCTTTAGTAATTAAAAGAGGCAGCATTGCAACCCTCGCTTCACTAATGCATACCATTCATGCTAGGTTACTCAAACATATTTGGGTGAGACAAAATCTTTTTATGTCCCCCAGTCTATACTAGGGGGCATATTGTTTTTGCCCTGTCTGTTTTTTGGTTTGTTTGTTTGTTTGCACAAAGTTTAAAATTGGCCATAACTTTTGCAATATTGAAGATATCAACTTGATATTTGGCATGCATGTGTATCTCATGATCCTGCACATTTTGAGTGGTGAAAGGTCAAGGTCATCATTCAAGGTCAAAGTTCAAATATATGGGTCAAAATCGCTCAAAAGGGGGCATAGTGTTTCTAAAACACATCACTTGTTTCTCCTTAAACTAACAGGCATTTAAGCAGCCAATTGTCACTGAGTTAACAATCTTGTTTTCAACATTGGTTGGAATTGCAGGCAGTCTACCGTGAATCATTGTACTGATGGTGGGACAATTTTGACAAATTGATGATGATGGGGGCGACAATCACAAAAAGGAAAATAGATAATGAATGACATGACGCCAATTTCCTGCAGGCTCCCAGATCGAACCAATAAAGCAACAGGCATTTAAGAAGCCAATTGTCACTGAGTTAACAATCTTGTTTTCAACATTGGTCGGCATTGCAGGCGGTCTACTGTGAATCACGTGAATCATGGGCTCATCTATGCTATAACTTCCAGATACATGGGTATACCCTCCTATTGTACTGCTGGTGGGACAATTTTGACAAATTGATGATGATGGGGGCGACAATCACAAAAAGGAAAATAGATAATGACATGACGCCAATTTCCTGCAGGCTCCCAGATCAGACCAATAAAGCAATACAAAATTTAGTTAACATTGATTTTTTGTTTTAAATATGAGGATCTGTCACATTTATACGTTTTCAGAAAATACAAAAGAGTGTTATTTAATTCCAATTTATTCCATAATTCCCAATTCATTTGGTATTGTGTTATATCTAATGAATTATTACATACAAAAGCTGAAACCATGCCTTTTGGCAATTATATTCACAAAATAATAATTATCTTACATTAAGTGTATTTAAATTTGATACATGTTATTAAAATAATGTTTGAATGTTTTGAGCATTTCAATTTTCATTTGTTTCTGATCTAATGCATATGACATGTGTTTTGGGATGAAACCAAAATAGATATTAATTTGATTTAGTTCTTATATTTAATTTCATTATCATTTGTAGGAAGTAAATTTTAAGATGCCTTATTTAAGCAACATGTTTAGATTAGTTTTGTTTGAAAATAACATACACTTAAGCACACAGACACAGTGCCATAAAAATCTCCACATTTCAAGTGTTTTTAATAAACTAAAACAAATTAAATTAAAATTATTGCTTCAAACTGAATTTTTGAAAAGTGTGTATAACAAGTGATTATTACCAAAGTTATGTTAATTGTTACCTCAGTACATTGCAGCTGGCGAAAACACAAAAAAGTGTATCAAAGATGGAAAGGAAAGGGGTGGTTCTAAACTGTACAAAAGAAGTCAAAAGGACTCTGTGCATTCAAGAAATGAACGTTATACTAACAAAATGGAATACATTCGGACACATGTTAAACCTGCACAGGCTATTTGAGCATCCCCTATAACAGGAAAATACTGAAGATTCTGTTCTCCTGCTCATGAGTTAAAGTGTCTCAAGTACATGTAAAATAACAATGTTTTATTGGATTTTTTACATCACAATGTTTTATTGGATTTTTAACATCACAATCTTTTATTGGAGTTTTAACATCACATTGTTTTATTGGATTTTAACATCACAATGTTTTATTGGATTTTTAACATCACAATATTTGATTGGAATTTTAACGTCACAATGTTTGATTGGATTTTTAACATCACAATGTTTTATTGGATTTGTAACATCACAATGTAATATTGGATATTTAACATCACATTGTTTTATTGAATTTTTAGCATCAAAAAGTTTTATTGGATTTTTTACATCACAATGTTTTATTGGATTTTTAACACCACAATGTTTTATTGCATTTTAACATCTCCATTTATATTTTGCATTTTTAACATTAAAATGTTGTATTGCATTTTTAAAATCACAATGTTTAATTGGATTTTAAACATCACAATGTTTTATTGAATTTTTAACATCAATATTTGTTTTTGGATTTTTAACATCAAAACGTTTATTATATTTTTAATATCACAATGTTTTATTGGATTTTTAATATCACAATGTTTATTTGGATTTTTAACACCACAATGTTTGATTGCATTGTTAACATCACACTGTTGTATTGCATTATTCACATCACAATGCTTTACTGAATGGTTAACGTCACAATGTTGTAATGTACTGTTAACATCCCAATGTTGTTCGAATTTTTAACATTACAATTTTGTATTGCATTGGAAACCACAAAATGTTGTATTGCATTATTAACAATACAATTTTGTATTGCATTGTTAACATCACAATGTTTAATTGGATTTTTAATATCACCATGTTTTATTGCATTTTTAATATCACAATGTTTTAATTGCATTGTAAACATCACAATGTTGTTCTGCATTTTTAACATCACAATATTGTATTGCATTATAAACATCACAATGTTGTATTGCATTGTTAACATCACAGTGTTGGTAGCTTCAATCATGTGATGTCTTATTTTTGTTCATTCAGATGTGAACATGACTTGTTGATGAAGCATGACTCCCAATGCTAAAAATAAAGAATGTTTTATTCTTCAATCAAAATTGTAGCTACTGTATGTGTCTGGACAAACATGATATTTATAGCATGTTGAAAGGTGAACATTTGAATGGATGTTCCAATATGTAGCTTATCAAATCCTAATTGAATTAAGTTTGCAAAATGTGGCACAAAAAGTATTTCGAAATATTGGCAAAGTGGGAAACCTGTTTGCAGTTAAAAGACCTATTTGAACAGTTTGTACCACAATGTCAGATGGTTCATTACAAACTGATGGCCTGACCTATATTGGTCTGGTATACCGGTCAACACATGCATGACTGAGAAAATATGGGAATGCCACATGTGTGTAGTCTCATTTATTTGTGTTTTACAGTAACAGCATAATTTTATAAGTACACATATAGCAAGATGTAAACATATACAACAATTTATAAGAACAAAAGGCTGAATATTAAATGCAAAATTTATCGGCATAAAACTAAATTACTAAAAGCTAAACCTTAAATTGTTGTCCATTCACTATTTGAAGTCCCAATTGATTAAAATTACATGCATTATATCATGAAAGGTGGCATTACAAACCTGAATATACACAAACATACAAGTCATTTGTTTGAAGTACTCATTCACAATTGGTTGGCTATTGCAGAATTACACTATTCTAAATCAAACAAGTAACAGACTATTTACTCATAGGACCTTTGGCCAACTTGTCTATACAATGTTGAGTTCATGTTGAGGATAATACTAGTACATGTAGTTCTGGTATAATTATTTTGGATGTTTAATTGCAAAATAGACTTGAGAACAAAATGGGCTTAATACATTCTATAACATATGCAGCAACAAAATGAATTGCATACAAAAATTGAGATGATCACAAATTTGAACATTAAATTGAGGAATTGAATGTATGATGTTCACACATGGATACAAAAACTTCAAGAATGTATGTTGAGACAAGTTTATATAATCATTCTCACAAAGTTTACAATTATACAGTTATATAATGTCATCCTTCTATCCTGTTGTTTCAGCCAAAACCTATATAAAATATGTATTTTTGTTAATTACTGCAAAATTTAGATTTTGTCTAAGAACATAAAGAATTTTCAACGAAATTTTCAAAAAAGCTACACATAAATACAGCACAGAATAAAAGGAAACATTTGAAAAATTTAGGATTGCTAAGGCACCTTCCCGGAATTGATGAGACACCAAGTAAATGGCTCATCTCTAACTTATCTGAACATTATTGAAGTCCAAAACTTTA
This sequence comes from Dreissena rostriformis, assembly GCA_007657795.1. NCBI lineage: Eukaryota > Metazoa > Mollusca > Bivalvia > Myida > Dreissenidae > Dreissena > Dreissena rostriformis. The sequence continues at coordinate 149,094 of VMBQ01002048.1, read as the reverse complement.
AATTTTAAGTTACATGTCTCAAGCTCTTCAGGGGCCGAATATTCAAGAAAAGAGGCTATATACTGAATCCATATTGTTTATCTTTTAGTTTAAGCAAGGCAAACATGATAATTAAACACCACACAATAAAAATGGCTTAAACAAACACTCAAGACTTTTCGAACACTAAGAAATGACTTTCTAATGCTATGTAAAACCCAGTTCATAACATGATTAAATCTTTGTCAGGTAGTCAGCGATTACATTTGAGAAGCATAGAATCCGGTTTTAATTCGGTACTTTATTTGGATTAGCAATCTGAAAGTTTAAAGAATATGTTTTACAACATATTAATTTTAAGTGATTAACATTTCTATACCATTATGTAGAAACTATAGTACGGGTAATATAGTGATAATAATTTGACCTATAAGCATGTTAGTTGTGTTCCATAAAATCATCATCAAAGTAATTATTGTTTACACATCCACAAGTTTATTATCAAGAAGATGAACTTAGGCTTACAATTAACATACTGAAATAAAACATTGATTACTATTAATTTAAAGACATGTTATATCTGATTATCACAACAATACCAGCCATGAATCTAACCCCTTATATATTAACTTTTGCTTTATCCTATTTTGAGCACACATTTGTTTTATCAGAATGTGTAGAAGGCTCTGTACTTATACTGCATTTCAATGTGACATTGCAATGAATCATGATGGTTATATTAAACAAAATACCAAATGTGTAAGCTAGGTTTCCAACATTATTTTTATTTTACATAATGTTCACACTGTTAAATAATTTATGAAAATAGCATAATAGGGTAAATAGAATATAAGGTGAGTTTTGGATAAAGATAAATATGATCATGCTTAGAGGCACAAAGCATTCAAAAGCTCTGCAAGTCTCCAGCCTTGTGCTCCTCTGTTTCTAAGCATCTCATGATTTACCCTTTCCCAGCCAGAAGCAAAGTGAAAATGGCTTTTCAACCAGCATTAAACCAGAACAGCCTGTGAGTAATTACTCGCAGACTGTTCAGGTTTAACCCTTTGAGTGCTGGAACCGGATTTTGAAGGTCTTTGCAAACAGTTTGGATCCAGATGAGACGCCACAAAACGTGGCGTCTCATCAGGATCCAAACTGTTTGCTATTCTTATAGTATTCTTTGAAAAAAAATCGAAGAAAATGCTTATTTTAGAAATTTAGCAGACAAAATTTTAGCAGACGACAAATTTCCCAGCATGCAAAGGGTTAATGCTGTTTGCTGCTCATCAGTACCTTATAGTTGGAAATGAAGCCTTCAAAACTTCAATAGAGAAAGAACAGTCTTTAATTTTATTTTCTAAGGGACTACAAATGCGTCAAAATGCGTATCTGAGTGGTAAAGGGTTAACCCTTTGCATGCTGGGAAATTTGTCGTCTGCTAAAATGTCGTCTGCTGAATTTCTAAAATTAGCATTTTCTTTGATTTTTTTTTCAAAGAATACTATCAGAGTAGCAAACAGTTTGGATTCTGATGAGACGCCACGTTCTGTGGCGTCTCATCTGGATCCAAACTGTTTGCAAAGGCCTTCAAAATCCGGTTCCAGCGCTCAAAGGGTTAACTTTGTCTGTATCCAACACCCACATCATATTCTTCTTGCACAAAGTGATAGTATAACATCAATAACAATAACACATGTCATATTCATGTTCTTGGGTAACACTGAACTGTGAATCAACAACAGCAAGTATTTATGATTGCAGAAAACAGAGCAATAAATAACCATTTTACAAAGACAATACAGTCACACATCTATATAATTGCACAGGTTATACTGGTACCGAAGCGGACATGATATTAAACAGATCCTTTTTACAAATAAATCATAAAAACCCAAAATAATGTACCCATGAACAACATTTTGTACAGGAGTTTATTACTTTTATAATGCAATAGGAATAAGCAAGTAAGGAATTAACATTGAACAAGTTTAAATCATTGTAATCATTTACAGGAAAATGATTGTGTGATTTTATATTATTATTATTAATTGTATATATTAAGTAATGAAAACAAATTAAATCCTCCATTAATCTTAAGTTGAAAATAGGATAAATAGACTAAATGGCTATTGATTGTACTGCCCCATAAAGTGTCATCAATGGTAGGCATACATTAACAAATAATTTAGCGTGCAGATGACAGGCTTTTAGAATTGTCAATCAATATTCATTACATGCAATTATGCAAATACCCCTATAATTGGACTATTGCAGCGCAAACTCCTTTATTTCATTAATGTAGAAGACATGTTTTTACTCTTTTACATTTCCCGTGAACATTGAAAATCTAAGCATCAACAATAGCCTTGTTATTGATCCTCCGCTTATTGGCCCTCTATAAAAAGGTTTATAAATGATTAGAGTTTCTCAACTCAGCTCTGCAGTTGTTATGATTCAAACTTAATCTCTCTTTATATTTTATATCAAAGGTTACTGCTGCTTTCATGCCAGTCTCCATTTGTTCACTTGTTTTCTGCTCTTTCATTATTTTTCCCAACTATTTTGATTGATGTGTTTTTGAAACATCCTAGTCTGAGAACAATAATACAACCATAAACAACTTGTCATAGAGACAACATTCCCATTCTGACCTTGACCTGATAAACATTACGAACAACAGAACTAGTTATTTCCGAAGTATTTCTAGCTTGTAATTATTCTCCCTTTTTACTTTTTCTGGGCTGCAATGAAATTCTGTTTATATCTCCTCATTTTCTATTATGTCATACTCTTTGGCTATGGATATAATTGTTGTATAGTTGCTATGTTGCTCTCTTCCATTGTGACTGTTCTTAGTGTACAATAACTGCTAAAACCATTCTTGACTTATATTATTTAATAATAATCATGCAACAATTACGCAATTGATTGCCCAAACCAAATCACCACCAAAAGACAGCTACAATAAACAATTCAATTACAAACGCACGTGTAACTAAGGTTTTTCATAATGAAGCCAATATGCAATTAATAACCTAAAATAATTTAAGTAATGTTATGAACAAATATTGCATCAGCTTACTTGTGATGTTCATGAATACAAATGTATTCATAAACAATAAATATTTATTCAAATAAAATCAAAGCTTATTCAATTTGTACTATAAAACAATAACAAGCCATACGATGCGAACATTCTGTTACATTATCTTGGTGAAATCAAATCAACAATTACAAAGACATGCCATTGGGGTGTATAACTAACATACATTTTATGCAGAAAATTATGAGAAGCCATAGCAGAAATCGGAGTCTGATTGGTCAGTTTAAAAAAGCTGCAGACATTGAACATCACAGTATCAGATGGCATTGTTCAGCATTCAGTTGTCAAATTATACAGTTTACTGGACACTAACACAGGCTACTAATCAGCCTATGAATATTTATAAGCACTTAAATCACAACAATTGCCTTGTACTTATTGACCGTAAGTGGGGGTAGCCAATTGTCCATATTAGCTAAACATAATTATCTCTGAGAATAGGCAAAGAAGGGATAAAACACATAAACAGATAATTGTAAACTACATTGAAATGTATCTTATCATGCCATATGCTGACAGCCATGCTCCAGCCCAGCCTGTGCATCCGCGCAGTCTGGTCAGGTGCAACCCTGTCCGTTATAAAGTCATTCAAGGTATTGAAATTACCAGAGTAGCTCCAAACCAGAGCTACTTTGTTGCAAACCTGTTTAACAAGGAAATCTTAATGACTTTTCAATAGGAAACTTAAAAACCTTGTTATAGGTATAAACAAACATTTACAGAAACAAAAGTATAATGCATTTGGATAGAAAACTAAAAAATATTGATAAAACAACATGAAATAAAGTCTTTTTCAGGAGATTTAAAATTAATACCATTATTAAAATGGCCAATATCTTAATCAATATGAATGTGGCGATGTTAAAAAAACATTAACAACTTCCAAACATTATACACAGTTTTCCTAGGTATAAAAAAAATCAAAAATGAAAGTTCTTTGCTTTTCCACTTTCCACTTCGAATAATGAAGTAAATAAAGCTCTGCCTTGAAATAAGCAAATTTTGTAAACCACACACAACTAGACATATCATGCTGCTCAGAATCCATGACAACATATATAAATATATATATATATAAAAGCTATCACGGAAGCAATTATTTGTAAAAACTATGGATATTTCTCTAAACCAGATTTACCAAGATTGCAAAAGCCCACTCACATTCAACATGAACAGTATTGGAATCCACTTTATCTAACATCAAACGCATCTGACCTTATTAATTTTGCAAAAATATTGTATTGACAGGTCTCATTTCTATATTAAATCGACCTTTGAAATGAATACAAACCATCTGTATTTCAAAATTCAAAATTTCAATTGAGATTATATGCATGTTTTTTTTCTTTGTTCAATGTACAAAAACTTCTTTAAGTCTACAAAGGAGACAGGCATCCATTCTTGCCCTGTAAAACATCCATTTTTAGCCATAAGATCTGTCCAATTTTGCCCTCCTATGTGTGTCATTCAGGTGAGGAAACCTCCCAGACAATGAGATGACTTCTCTCCCCCTTGCTCAGACTGGTTTTATCTTCCCGATCCTCGCCCGTCTCCTCCATTACAATGTCATCATCACCATCCCCTGAAAGAAAACAGCAAGCATATTGGAGTCGTGTTCTGAGAAAACTGGGAATAATGCATGTGCGTAAAGTGTCATCCCAGATTAGACTGTGCAGTCCGCACAGGTTAATCCAGGACGACACTTCCCCCCTAAACTGGATTTTCGCTAAGAAGAGACATCATTTAAACGAAAAATTCCATAAAAGTGGAAATTGTCGTCCCTGATAAGCCTGTGCAGACTGCACAGGCTAATCTGGGATGACAATTTACGCACAAGCATTATGCCCAGTTTTCTCAGAACGCGACACATTGTACTAATCTGTCTTCAAATGTATTAGAAAGCCTATAAGAATGTTGTTTTTAATATACATGTACATGCATTTGTCGAAATAAACAAAACATGTACATGAATTTGTCGACATATTTAACCTCAATCCATACATACACAGAATAATTGTATTTTTTTGTACCATAACTTTTCCTTCATTTAGATTTTCATGGGCAGTTGAAAAAGTTCCTTTAGTTGACTAGAATACATTGATAACCATTCACAAATTGCAACTCATGCAGTTTTACTTGTTTACTAGAATACCTTCTGCTCCTTGAAACATCAAAACATTAAAATACTGCCCAAGCAACCATTAGCTAATTGCAGTTTACAACTTTAATATCCCTCCTCAGACAACCTTTTATATGTGTCTCTTGCAAGTCAGAACATGTCATCAGCATATGTGAAAGGAAGGCTGAAAGAAGCTTATGGCTTGCTAGAGAGGTCAAGTTGGTAAAAATTATATTGCAGGACATGCTAAGTGACTTTCAAAAGCAAAATGCATTATAAGAACAGAATGTTATCAGCAATCTTATACTTAAGCAGCTTCTAGAAGACAGTCTAAATCAAGTGAACATAAGACCATATTTTGCCATCAATTCTTGTTTATGCCTGCAGTAAAATCAAAACAAATACCGGTAATATGTATTTACTGTTAAATGGCATACTAACTGTTTTTTTTTCCATAGAAATGTGTTAAGTAATCATTTAACAAATTATATATACTTGTCAAAATATAATCTGAAGCTTGAAAATATAAAACCACATTACCCATTAACACACTCTTTATAACCATTTACAGAAATGTTCTTGTAAATCCTAAATGCATCAAGTTTATCATATATAAGGGGAAAAACACAAATATAGATCATTCATACATGTGTAAAGTTTCTGTAGAAGAAACAGTGATATAGAGAAGCTGCACATTCATCTTAACCAATTTTCTTCATAAAAAGAAGGAGCATAATTCTGCTAAATTGCAGGTAAGAGTTATGGAACTTTGTCAGTGACCCCACACAATGATCCAAACATGTGTTTGAAGTTTCAATTGAATACCTGCAGTAAAAACAGTGATATGGGGATGTTTAATACATATGTGAATTTTCAATTAAATACCTGTAGTAGAAACAGTGATATAGATAAGTTGCACGTTCACGGTAACCAATTGTCTACATACAAAGAAAAAGCATAATTCTGCTAAATTGCAGGTCAGAGTAATGGAACTTTGTCAGTGACCTCACACAATGACCACAAACACTCATGTAAAGTTTCAGTTGAATACCTGCAGAAACAAAGTGATATGGGGATGTTTAATACATGTGTGAAGTTTCAGTTGAATGCCTGCAGTAACAAAGTGATATGGGGATGTTTAATACATGTGTAACGTTTCAGTTGAATACCTGCAGTAACAAAGTGATATGGGGATGTTTAAAACATGTGTGAAGTTTCAGTTGAATACCTGCAGTAACAAAGTGATATGGGGATGTTTAATACATGTGTAAAGTTTCAGTTGAATGCCTGCAGTAACAAAGTGATATGGGGATGTTTAATACACGTGTAAAGTTTCAGTTGAATACCTGCAGTAACAAAGTGATATGGGGATGTTTAATACATGTGTGAAGTTTTAGTTGAATACCTGCAGTAACAAAGTGATATAGGGATGTTTAATACATGTGTAAAGTTTCAGTTGAATACCTGCAGTAACAAAGTGATATCGGGATGTTGCACTTTTATCTTAACCAGAGTAAATGTAGACACCGACATCTGGGCAAGTAGTATAGCTCAAGACAATTACACAATAAATATGCGACTTATTCTGTCAAGTCAAACTGGTATCAGTGTTAAGAGTAAGACCAAGAGCATTTTATTTAATTATTAGTTTTACATAATCTTGGAAATACGAGAGGTTGAAGACGGACAATGCTGAATTATGCATGAAGTATGTGAATGCAAACGAATTGAGATACAGAGTGTGTGTATATGAAGACATTTATTGCCCCTGTTGGCATGATTTTGCCAGCATTCCAAACATAAACAATGACTTATTTCAGAAAGAGAAACATCTGCAACATTTCAATTGGTCAATGTGCAGTTTTCTCTGGAACAATCTGCAGCAATAATCTGTGAACTTAAAAAATTGCATATCTGTGAGAGAAAAACAACTGGGAAAATCTAAAGAATAACTCAATTGATGCTCATCTCTTATAAAAGTAAATGTTTGCCTTTTGGATCCAAGGCAAAAGTAGTCTACTATTTAACATACAACCAACATACCCATCTTGAGGGAGATCATAATGTGTATTCATTTTGTTCAAAGATGAATAGTTTTGTTACTACTTCTTATAAAAAAATGGCATTCAAAGATTCCCTTTATGTGCACTGGAAATTAAAAATCGACTAATAAATTAACTTAAACTGCAGGAGAAATAGCACAAAACATACCGAAACAACTCTTTATACATTAATTTTTCACAAAACACTCTCTCTTTTTTTAATAACGGAAATAGGAGTTTTTGTTTCACGATGTATTCTTAATCTCAATATATGCATGCTGCAAGTAAATTGTGGCCATTTGTGGTATAATTTTTCTGTATCTGTACTCCCATCATAATATCGTATTGTGTTTGCTTGTTTTAAAAATGTGTTTTTGACACTATTCACATTAAAGTATTAACATACATTGTATGATACAAACACGTCCAATCAAAGGACTTACAATTTTAGATTATTCTAATAATAACTATGGTAACCAAAGAAACATATTGATAGTTTAAATGTTCCCTTTTCAGTCCGTTGATCTAGGCCATTATATACACATGATTTAGTTCAATTTTCATATGGATTGGGCATGTATTCATAATTTTACATCAGTGTCAGTAAACTTATAATACTATTTCTGTTCATCATAAAACAAATTAGAAAAGGCAATTAATAGTTGAAATCAGTTCAGCACTGTAAAACGAGACGGCTATGACAATATCTCGGGTTTTCTTCGAAAACAGCCGAGCTAAAAATATGAGTCATTTAGGCTATTTTGAAGAATTCTTCATCAAACTGATTTACTGAGTCCTAGCAAGCAGCATTTTTCCATGATACTTGTTTTTGAAATTCTACTTACAAAAGATAGTTGGATTACGTTAGCAGTGTAAAAACGGTGACAACAATCTTTTTCGCTTTAGTTAGCCTACATCAAGCATATGCTATAGCTTTGAAGTTATTCAGAAATGTAACTTGTTTGTTCATCCTAAGATTTATTTCCACATATGTTACTCAATTCGCTTAATCAGGCAGCTTTTTTCATTTCATGCATACAAATAACATTTCCAGGTATTATTGATTATTTCGATAGATTTGGGACATATTGCACCTCAGAGGGATACCAGAATAGATCTCACACAACTGGGTCAATCCTGGTGGGACTGGGATAATATGGAATGTATAGGCTGGTGCAAAAAGAGCATGATGTTTTAAACTGCCCATTAATGAAATAACAGGAAAATCTTCAGTTCTATGTCAAGTACTATTGAGCACTATTAATAAACAAGCAATTATAACTCAACCTTTGAGTCCTGCAAAATGCAAGACTGGTAGATGAAATATTTGTTATGAAATACATAAATACAAGTATCTGATTTAGTGAATTTTTTCGGCGTAGCTGTATAACCCAACTTTTCACCTTTACCTGACCTCTGTAAGTGACCAATAAAATTCAAATAAAATTTCCCGCGGCTAGATAGGAATGAATACACTTCATTCAGTCCATTGGCTGATTTGAGCATAATCCTCCAGAACATTGGAAACATGACCGCGTCTTTGTAGTAAAGCATGTAACACTGTTTTACTGCGTTTTCAGCATGAAACAATTTTATCTCTTATGAAAAGGCTTGATGGATAGAACAGTTTTACACTCAATTCTTGACATCAATACAGTTTTGTGTGCCCCTTTATATTCAGAGGATTGTCAGCGCCAGAGCGTTTGTACTTAAAGGCTATGTTCTTATATTGAGTAATTACTACCATATTGCTGTCTGTGTACTAGTATATTTTAGTTCATTTAAGTATCGTTTTTCCCTATCCTGATATTCGTTTTTGGCCAAACCATTTTTAATTGTTTTCGAAATTGAACATTTAACATGTAAAAGTATAAAGTTTTAAACAAGCCGTCGTTCCGGCAGTGGAATCGTGACCTCACTTTAATGCATTGCATTCCAACCCGCAAGGTATCAGGGTCAGTTCGCGGTCAGTAAACGGATCGTTATATAATACAGACGCTATCGCGTTAACTAGTTGAACTGGAATGGTGAACTGAAATAACGCTTGTACGATATCCAGGTCGTTTCTATTTTTAACTGGAACTCTTATCAGACCAGAAATATGTTAAATGAAGATATTCGGCGATATAATTATGGTATGTCAATCATAGATTCTTAATGTGTTTTCAACAATACCACGATAAATATTATTTTTGATTAATTTAACAATCATTATTTCACCATTTTGACCAATTTATTAAGCATGAGCGCGATGATTCCCGATACTGTTAATAATCAAATCAAATAGCAATGCCCGACACATCACTAAAACAGGTTTGTTCATAGAACGCGCGTATAAATATTAAAAATATGTACGGATACTTCGCGTGTGGCCGGTTGGCTTATATGTTTTTATTTCACTTCAATTCTTCTTTTGTTTTTCTGTTTTGTATCTATAGATATATGATACGCAATATGTAATAATGTAAAATAAGCCGCAAAAACTCCGCATTACAACTCGTGCTAAGTGTGATGCAGCTTAGAACTGCATGGAAAAAGACATTCACTATCTTTGATCTCATTAATTTAACTCTTTACCTTTCACCAACTCCAACCACAATCAACGCTGTATATCTTTTTTGAAGATATTTCTTGTTTCAAATGGTACTAGGTGTCAGCCTTGTGAATTATTTGGAAAGATTAGTAAAGAGTTTTGAGTCTCGAAATGGGAAAATCTTAATAAAAATCCGCCAATTAATATTTGAGTATGCAAGCCATTTGTAGGATCAACTGCACATTATGAACCTGAAAAATTTGTTGAAAACCTTGCAAGGTATAGACATAGACATTATTTTGCACACAAATGCCTTAAAAAGATTTGGAGCTTTGAAACCGTTACTGGAAGTAAAGAATCCAATTCCATGCTTGCAGTAGAACAATACATGAGAAATGAACAAAGAACAAATTATGCATGATATATATATATATACTTCTAAATCCTCTTTTCCCAAAACCAAATATCTTTCTTGCTTTTGGGACCTGCAGGTTGAACACTGAAAATGTTTCACACATATGTAAATATAAACACATTCCTTCTTCAAAGACTGTCATTGAAGCTTACTCTAAGTTTTCAACACTGTCTTTTTTTAGCCCAAATAATTATATTTTGTAACTCTAATTTTTGCGCCACCCAGAATTTTCCCTTATATAAATTACTCTATTAGGCGGTAGGACCTCATTCACTTTGAAATACACACACATTCAGTAGATGATGTTTCACACACAAGCTTAATGTGATCATTAACCCATTTATGCCTATTGGACTCTCCCATCCTTCTAAATTGGATCAATTTATTTCCAAAATTAGGGATGTCTAGCATATTTATTTCTATATTTAAAATATTTCTTACAGAAATTGCTTTAAGCAAAATCACATCATGCCGCATCTCATCTGGGTCTACGCTGTTTGCCAAGGCCTTTTTTCTAGACGCTATGCATAAATGGGTTAACTTGTGCTAAATGTATTCAAAGATTTTGTTTTGTATCACCTCAGGAACAACAGCAAATTATAATTATACTGATAGCTGTTGGAGGGCAACACTAAAAAATAGTATATGCAAATCTTTTTACTTGGTGGTCAAAGTTAAATCTTTCTGTAAAACAACATCAAAAATATGAAATGGTTTTCAATTCATTGCAAACATATCTTGAAGAATTGAATGCTTCAGATGTGGTATTTACTAGCACACTCTTTTGTTTTGACAAGTGCCCTCATATATCCAATTATTGATGCAGTATGTTTATTTAAAGGGGGTCTCTAAATTTACAGATGACTTCACGGAATATTTTTACTGAAACTATTTAATTATTTTAAAGCGTTCGAAATCTTAGAGTAATTAGGGTATATTAAAATGATGGGCCCCTGGAAAAGCAAACCTGTAGTCAATTCTTTTGTATTTGTTTGTTTTCAAATTTGTTCAAAGCATTTTTGTTAGTTATTTACTACTCATGAAAACTGCAACTAGATATACAATGTAGCAAAATAAAACTTCATTGTTTTCCTTGCATCAATTATAAAAAATAATAATAAGATAAAACCAATGTTTTTATCAATAAGTAAAACCGTGTTCACAACCAGGCTGCATGGACCTTACGTTGAGCTTGCATTGGGACTTAATCAAAAATGTGTATCAGATGTATGACGACCATTTTTCTTTTTATCGATCTCACGGTCCTCGAAACTGATGCAACTGACACTAGTGCAAGCATTATGTTGATGTAGGTGTCTTGCGTTGAACACCTGTTGTACAGGCACAGTGCGCATAACATGCGCTGAACCAACATCAAGTGCACATCTTTTTACTCTGCATTTGCCAGACACAAAAAACTTTCTTTTTGGGAAATGTATGATACCTAAGGAGACACCTTGTGACTGACAGGGGATGGTCACACTTTATAAACATACACCGTACCGCCACAGCAAGGAGATTGTGATAAATGCACGTTTACAATGTGTCATCAAATCTTTAATTGATATGTGAGTGGGAAAAAAAGTTTAATTTACTCTTGTAAAAACAATGCAACAATTCCCTCTTTCCTCAACAAATGCTTATTTAGCAGTAACAAATGCTTATTTAGCAGTGTTGACTGACCAGTGATGGCGTCGAATGCGCAGATGGACTAAATGAAGTCCACTTCATGGCCAATTCAACACATTTTTTAGAAAGAGGGTAACAAAGTTACATTGTGAATTAACCTTTTACCAGCTGTCATGCTCTTCTTCACCTTTACTATGATTCTGCTAAATTTTGGGTAATGACCTCACATAATGACCTTGAGACTTGTGCGACTTATTAATTGAATATCTGTAGCACACAAAAAATGCAATTGTGTTTTGCAAACCTAAACAAAGGGATTATGCCAAAATCGACAAACTGGTGAGAAGTATAGTTTGAAATAATTGATGAATTGTCAATCTTAAAAGTAAAAAACTTAAACCCCCCCCCCCCTGTAAAAATCCTACAAAAGCGTAAAGAAGCTCGTGTTTTCTCACCTATTCGGAAATCCACATATCCCTCCCCTCCTGACAACACCAGGCGGGATCCATCATCGCTCGGTAAATCTGTAATCTCATTCTCCTGGTTGTCAACATTGAACGATGCTGAACTCAGTCCTTTGTGCTTCTTGCCTGAAAAATAGAATACTAGGAGTAATAAAGGGACAAATCGGGAACTTCTGTGCCTGTATACCTGCATATTGGGTCCAGACAGTGCCCTCTGTTTGGGGAAATACTGCATGGGGCTAGGAAAAATATTGTTTTGGTAAATAGTTGGTTGGCATTGCAATGTTTTGCCTTATTTTAAAGTATTTAAGTCAAATCACGGTGTTCAATTAACTCCCTCACATATTTCAGAACTCACTAGTTCTAAGTGCACATACTTAGTGCCAGTTTCAACTCACAAATGCCTTCTTGAATCAGAGGTAGGGGGAGACAGATATAATTTCAATAAAAGATTATCTTGAAGTCTGTATATAAGTGTTATTTAAAGCACGACTTGTAATGAGTTCTTTTATAAAGCACTGCAGCTTTATGAATATCAGCAAATATTCTTTCTTATGTATAACTGAACCAATTTGTCGATTTAATTTTAGGGGAAATACTGACAATTTAAAAGACAAAATAATATAATTTTTAATACAAAATTAAAAGGTTTGACTTAAACTATAATATCAAACACCATTTTTTTTACATTATATCCATAACTTTATTATGCATTAGAATGTCCTTATGAGTCCCCATAGCTTACGAATCTTAACTGCACCATTAAGTGATTGTTAAAATCCGATTAGGGTAATTTGTTGACAATGAATCTGAAAGTTGATTGACTTATCTGAAGGTCAATAACCAGTCAGTGGAACTGTCTGATATCCAACGAGGGTTACAGACTGGTCAAGACATTCACTGCAAGTCTATATATGTGGCATGTTCTGAGAAAACTGGGCAAAATGCGTGTGCATGAAGACGTGTCATCCCAGATTAGCCTGTGCAGTCTGCACTGGCTAATCCGGGACGACACTTTCCGCCTAAACAGGATTTTCGCTAAGAAAACATTTAAAGGGAGACTGTACGATTTTTATATGTGTTAAAATTTAGTATACTAATAAAATTATGTTACGATAACACAAAATACAAGAAAAATTATACATTGAAGACGAATTTCATAAACTGCAGCAAAGACAAGTTAGCGCTGGTTAAAGCCGATGCCGACACTTTTACTCGTATTTGTAAGGAAACAAAATTGTGTCTTTGTGTCGTATGAACGAATCTGCACTAAAACTAAATTTAGATTCACATTGTACATGCATTATATATATGCTGGCGAATTCGGCTGGAAGCCTTTTTCGATTTCAGAATTAAATATCTGGCTTATTTCGCATTTTTCGACACATGTTCTTCTTAACTTTTATTTTACTTTATATTGAAATATATGTATAATAAGTTGTTTACCCATTTTATATAAATTCATAAATATTTGACAAAATCCTAGTCCCCCTTTAAACGAAAAAATTTCATAAAAGCGGAAATTGTCGTCCCTGATTAGCCTGTGCAGACTGCACAGGCTAATCTGGGATGACAATTTACGCACAAGCATCTTGCCCAGTTTTCTCAGAACACGACACATATTGCAATATTACCAGACTTTTTTATGCCCATGATAAGCTCTTAAGCGACACAAATTTATCAGGAATGCCAAAGAGCTGCCACAGAATAGCATGTTTGATAAATATAAACAAATGTTTCAGAATGCCAAGTGATATACATGAACACACATACAATAGTTGATGGATATGCAAGCAAATCAATTGTAAACATCAACATCTTAGGGTATTGTTTCAACGAGCTGGATATTCATTTACAACGTAAGAATAAAGCATGTTGTTTTCAATTTATTTCAAGGAAAATAAAACTATTTATGGGTTTAAATGTCCTTAAGAAAATCAGTCACTTAAAACATGCTCATACAAGTAGCATAAAAAAGTAATAAATAGGAAATAAAACAACTAACAGTAACAAAAATGACACCAGTTTTCCTAGAATTCCTCGATCTTTCATAGTTAAGATGGGACACTTAATGTTGAGCCATAAATATTAAGGTGTTAGCCAGTAACTTTTGTGTTATTGAAAAAACACTGTGATTTTTGTTCAAGAAATTGTGATGTTTTTCATACTAAAATTGTAAACCTGTTATCTAGGAATAAGGCTTTTTATTTCACAGGTTTCTACTGGGTCTTTAGCTAACCTGAGCTCATAGGGAGCTCTTAAGATACTATGTTTTCAATAGTCCTTCGTCTGTCAGTTCTTGTGTTAGTGTTTCTTTTACATTTGCAATTCTAACGACTTCTTCTCCTGAACTGCTTATCAGATTTTTAACTTAACAGGAATGATCAAAGGTCAAGGTCACAGTTTCCTTGAAAACCGATTAACAACTAACACAAACTTTAGAGTTTTATAACATTACACATAAGAAACACAAAACAGATTTTTCGATACTTGAAAACTTTATTAAAAGCAAATTTATATTAGAATAAAAATTTAGTCAAGGACATTTGGACATAATCAAGACATCAATAAATAGTATCATTTCTTAAAAATTCAAATTTGGTTTTGTTTCATGTCTGAAATACCTGTGACATATTTTTTTTAATTATCTGCCTGGAAATGTCATTAAATCATTCAGCCTTGAATCTCATATGCTGCATGCTCAGCAAGCACTTAGCAATATAAAACCCTTGCTCGATTTTCCATTTAAGTCTGTCTTTCCATGAAGCATGCATCCATAAAAGAAAAACTTTATTATCTTAGAAACATAACCCGCAGAGTAATCATGCTTTATTGACTGAAAACTCAATTAATTTAATGATAGCAGTTTCGTAGAAAGCTGTATTCTGACTCTGCTGGATCCAATTCCAATTTAAAACAGGATAGATGCCTTAATTTAGTTTTTATAAAAATCATGCAATATGAATAGGACGGGGCACAAAAACAGAGGCTCAAACTTTTTACCTTGAATTTAAAGTTGAAAAAGGACTTTGACCTTAACCCTTTGCATGCTGGGTAATTTGTCGTCTGCTAAAATGTCGTCTGCTGAATTTCTAAAATTAGCATTTTCTTCGATTTTTTTCAAAGAATACTATCAGAATAGCAAACAGTTTGGATCCTGATGAGACGCCACGTTCTGTGGCGTCTCATCTTGATCCAAACTGTTTGCAAAAACCTTCAAAATCCGGTTCCAGCACTCAAAGGGTTAAGCCATCATGACGGACTCATGCCTTCTGCACATTATCCAAATGACTGAAGTATTAAATCCAATTTGTTTTTTAAATCCTTTGATGGGTATAGGAGATATTGACTGGACAAGAAAATAGAGGGTTTAACTTTTGACAATAAAGTGTAATCTTGACCTTGAGCAGGCATGATTGACTCATGGCTTCTGCACATTGTGTCAATGCCCTTAACATTTTATTTGAATGAAAATCCTTTAATAGGTACAGGAGATATGGAGGGGACAAAAGATGGTGTCTGAAATCTTTGACCTTGAAGAATGACTGAATTATACCTTTAGCACATCATCTCAATGCCCTCAACATTTGAGGCAAGTTTCATGAAAATCCTTCTTAGGGTATAGGAGATATCTAGCGGACACAAAACTGCTACTGAAAGACAGACTGAGGGACAGGCAGGCAAAGGGCATTTCCATAATCCCCTCTACCACTTTGCGGCAGGAGATAACAAGAGCACCGCCTAGCGGGTGCAGACCGCTCATCTATTTGTCAAAGTATGAATCAAATCTGATCATAAATAAAGAAGTTATGGCAATTTTAGCTAAAATGTGGGGGTGTGGTCATTTATTACATTATCTTTTAAAAATGAAAAAAAAAAAAAAAAAAAAAAAAAAAAAAAAAAAAAAAAAAAAAAAATAAAAAAAAAAAAAAAAAAAAAAAAAAAAAAAAAAAAAAAAAAAAAAAAAAAAAAAATGCG
>VMBQ01002048.1:82096-118270 GCA_007657795.1 Dreissena rostriformis | reverse complement strand
AAGAATTGCACTATATGTACAGTTAATGGAAAATTTCAAAGGGCCATAACTCTGTGAAAAATCATCCGACCAGAACCCGCTGATAATATGCACATCTCCTCTTGGTAGTGAAGCTTCCCATAAAGTTTCATTGAATTCCGGTCATTAGTTGCTGAGAAATAGCCCGGACAAGAATTGCACTATATGTACAGTTAATGGAAAATTTCAAAGGGCCATAACTCTGTGAAAAATCATCCGACCAGAACCCGCTGATAATATGCACATCTCCTCTTGGTAGTGAAGCTTCCCATAAAGTTTCATTGAATTCCGGTCATTAGTTGCTGAGAAATAGCCCGGACAAAAATCCGGACGGACGCACGCACGGACAGACGAAGCGGCGACTATATGCTCCCCCAAAATTTTTGGGGGAGCATAATAAATTACAATTGCAGTATGTTACCGGATGTTGGAAACAATTCAATGCAATCAAAACGCGACAGAACAAATCTGCATGGGAGACACAGTACACTAATTTTGGTTGTACTGGGTCTTTCAGAAAATACAACAGTTTTAATCCTAAATAAAATTGTAACCATCTTGTTTCTGAGAATTATCTTGTTCTTACAACTATTTTTTGGGAAACTTGAGGATTGGGTCCATAAACACAGAGCTGCTTGAATTACATGATACTCTGTTCCTCATTAATTGCGTTTTGATGCTTTCATCTAATAAAAAAATCTTTGTATTGTACCTCTCAAATACAAAACATGGCTTTTTACTAAAACTATTTTTTGTGAAGTTTACTTAAATATAATGTTACTTCAGAAATATAAAATAGCTCTTATTTAATTTCCCTTCAGTATAAGTTAATAAAAGGTCCTGTATATGAATGATCACCCACCTGGTACTGCCACAAAGAACTTGACTGCGTCCCTGTGCCCGTGAAAGGAGAGCTGTGCCTGGGCCATGGTGCAGAATGGGATGAACGAGGCGGGGGTGACACTGTCCGTCTTCGTATCGCTGTAGACCCGCACAAGCCCTCCCGGGCGACCCACAGACGAGCCAAGTGACACTGCCTGCTTGTTGTCTGAAACAAAAGTAGACACTGTAAACAGAGCTGCAATAAATCAGACAAAGCTTGATTCAGGGTCACTCTCAAAACAAGTTAGTTTAATGTTTTTATTCAATAAATTTCCTCTTTATATTCTACACATTTATTCTTATAATGTATCTGCATATTTGTGCAAAACAACTTGCAATAGATGCAATATAGGAAATATTCATATCTATGGATGTTGATGTCTTTTGAAATGGTTAATGCAAATGACCTTATACAGAATTCATTAACCATGTAAGTCAATTCAGGGACTTTCCATATAAATGCCCAGTACATCAAATATGACAATACGTCCAAGCAAGATAACATCTAAGACAGCAAAGTATTCCCTAAATTCATTATATATTCATTACACTTGATGCATTCACATATTTAAGTGAACACCAATGCTCCCTCAAGAATGAGCTCATTGACACAAATAGACAGTTAAATCCTGGCTTCTGGAGATGCAAATACAAGGCTAATTGCAGCAGTCTATTTCAGATTTCAGACACATATGTTTAGAAACCGTAATTAACTCTGCCTAAAGAGTCCATTTGAGAAATACAATATTAACAAGACTGTGTGCTTGATTAACACACATGCCCTAGGCTTCTTCTAGATAGTCCACATGGCTTTGGGTGAAATGGGAATTATAATAAGCAATTATTATATAATTTTCTGACTGCAGGGAAGGATAGATGGTTCGAAATGTTTAAGTCCAGATTTAGTGAAGGTCAAGGTCATAGTGAGGTCAGAGGACATGGGGGGATAGAGGATGGTCTAAGTGTAAGTATTCAAGTGGTGTGCCAAGTTCAGTTCTGTTGGTAATATATGAAGAAATAGATTCTTATTGTGACTTAACTGCCATGGGAGTAAAACATGACATTTAAAATGATTCACTAGGTTTCACTCAATGATATTTAAGATGTAGGGAATCTGACTTTGCAATCTTATAGCTTTAATTACAGGACTCATAACACAGAAATGTCAAGTGCCCTGACATTACAGACATTTGCTTATTAAATTCGTTTTCATGCAATTTACAAATAACCTGTCTGTATTTGGTGATATTAAAACATGGCCACATTAACACTGAATTAATGCATAACCTCACACACTTAATCATGTTTAACTAATGTAACAGTATATGTTTTTCTCTGACAATACAGGCCAGGTATCAATAAATATGTGATACATTTGGTAAAAACAACACAAGGGTATACATGCAGGAAATTCAGTTATGACAACAGACTTAAACGTTTAATATGCCAACATAAGTGTCTGGTGAATGGGTCAAAGCTAAAGTAAAACTCAAACTTACTTTCCGACAGGGGTACTGATATAATGACACCATTGCCAGTTCCGATCCACAAACGATTGCACGATATCAGCATAGACGTGATTCTTACGAATGAAAATCCTAGTTTGCCTGTACCTGAAAGTATACATCAAGTATCGCTTAAAAATACCAAAAAGGTATAAAATATTTTAATATATAACAGAAAATTGCTCCAATTTTACAAAAAAAAACATTGACTAACTTAAGCTTTATAATACTAATTAATGATATGATGTCTCACCGACATGTCACCATTCCCTTTATCACTCAGATAAGCAAAGTAATAATGTCTTTGTTTTATTTTTCAGCATTCCTAAAGATTATTTCAATCATTAAAGTTTTCGCTTATCCTTCTAACACACTTCCTTGTTAATCTCAACCTCCCTGATGAATTAAACACTAATAAGTGCAAAAACTGGATACCAGTAACTGTGAACTGCCCGAAGATGGTGAAGAATGGCTAATAATGACCACCTGTGTAAACATCAGGTATGGTAAGTGTTACCTAGCATCTTACTGACGTAGGGCTCGATATCCACATCCTGCAGGTGCTGGTGGGTGTACGAGTGGTAGAGGCGCAGGGTGGAGTCGAGCCGTATGGACACCCACACACCGTCTCCCACCCAGGCCAGCTGACGGACCTGGCTCTCCTTGCGGGGGTGGGCATCAAAGCTTTTCTGAGCATAAAACAATAAGGCATGCAGTTGTCAGGCTTCTACCTGGCGGAGAACTCTCTGTAGCCTAATTTGCTCATTTTTTATAGAAACAAAAACTAATAATTGTACTAACAAGAATTCTCTCTCGCCTAATTTGCTAATTTCGCATGAAAACAAAAACTAACAAGGGCTGTTTGTATAACATGCATGCCCCCCAAATGGGCTGTCAGTTGTAGTGGCAGCCATTGTGTGACCTTGACCTTTGACCTAGTGACCTGAAAATCAATAGAGGTCATCTGCCGGTCATCATCATGGATAACCAATGTCCCTATGAAGTTTTGTGATCCCAGGCCTAAGCGTTCTTGAGTTATCATCTGACAACCATTTAACTGTTTCAGGTCACTGTGACCTTGACCTTTGACCTAGTTACCTGAAAATCAATAGGGGTCATCTGCCGGTCATGACCAATGTCCCTATGAAGTTTAGTGATCCCAGGCCTAAGCCTTCTTGAGTTATCATCTGGAAACCATTTTACTGCTTCAGGTCACTGTGACCTTGACCTTTAACCTAGTGACCTGAAAATCAATAGGGGTCATCTGCCGGTCATGACCAATGTCCCTATGAAGTTTCGTGATCCCAGGCCTAAGCGTTCTTGAGTTATCATCCGCAAACCATGTGGTGGACGGACCGACCGATGGACGGACCGACATGTGCAAAACAATATACCCCCTCTTCTTCGAAGGGGGGTATAAATATTGTACATTTGTTTAATGAAAACTTTAAAAAGTTAAAAAAACAAACACATTTTGAGGATTGCTTAAAATAAGGAATATGTTGGAATTAAATAGAATTTTAATCAGTAAAAATGAAATCTTAACACAATTAATAGAGCATTTACCACAATAGACATGGACTGTGGATCTACAACGTGTATCTTGTTTCTGTATCCACACCAGACGTGTTTGTTAGCAATGACGGCCATACATCGGATGGAATGATGGGGCCTGCCCAGGTCTAGAAGGTGGTAGTTCTCCACGTCCCAGTGACCGTCTAAACAGTGAACAGTACAATACTCGTCAATGCATTCTCAGCTCAGTAGACTACTTATGGGGTTTTATAAGATGGAAATAACAGCAAATGTTTGCATAATTCCCTCGGATTTACTTTAATTTATAAGAAAAACAACCTTGGACAAATGTGTTGTAATCTGTGTTTATGAATGTCTATGGAATATCACATATGTAATATCACCTTCCTGTATGTCTATAAAATATCACCTACCTGTATGTCTATGGAATATTGCAACTGTCCCATCAGCCAATGCAACCAGTACTCGGCCTTTTACATGCCTGCGAAATAGAGAAAATATGCACTCAACATGGACATTTATTACTGGAAGGTCTATGAACATTTTTTTTATTAGTACAGTTCATCAAAACCTTCAGCATGCAAATGTTATGTTATGATGTCTACCCAAAAAATTACTTCTGAATATCGCTAACTGAAAGATTGCGGTAACTGGTTTTGTATTTTGAACAACAAAAAACTGTTGAACCTACTGTCATACATATTTAATGCTGAATCCCAATATGTACTGGTATAGAACTTACACAATATTGAGCACGGAGTCCCTAAGTTTCACAGAGTGTAGACACTTCCTCCATTGGGCCACAGATGAATGCACATACAAGCTGAAACAGCGCAGAGTTGTATGAATTGTATGTGAAATAATACCTAACTATGTGCAACACATAACACATTATGTATAAATAGGCAATACATTAACCATGAGGATTTTTTATACAGTATAAGACCTTGCCAAAATAAAATATCTATGATTTTACCTATATATATAAATCAAAGTACTTTTTTATAATTATAATGGATAATTCTTAATGTTTTAAAGTGTTCTTAACATGTCCAAATAGATTGATAATCCTAAAATTATCCTCATAACAAATACATGTGAATCAGTATTTATTTTTAATAATTTAGCTTTAATTATATATCCCTGAATACGGTAACTAACAATTAATATTAACAATTATGGAAAATTATTTACAATCTTAAAACAAATAACACTAAATAAGAATTTGGAATACTTCATAAACGATGAAAGAAAGGTTTTAAAATCACACACAAAAACACACACTAAAATTGATAAAATATTGTTGGCTATAATGCCATGATGTTCACTGCAAAAAAGGGACTAAAGGTATGTAGGCTTCTCTCACCTTCCACTCTGCGTGCCCATCCACATGGTGGGCAACACGCTGCCCATTTTTTCAACCTCTTCTGTCTGAAGATCATTTCCAGAGGCAAGGGAGTTAATCCCGTCTTTAACAAGACTGGAGGGCTCTTGAAACAAGCGTCTGCTTGTTTTCCTAGACAGGTCAGGCGTGGCCGCCCCAGAATTGACTGGTTCACCTTTGGCCTTGAACACAGTTGCCTGAGGGGAATCTCCTAAAAAGCAATGGAAACAAAAAATGTTCAATAATAACTAAAATATTCATTTTTAGTTCTGCAAAATTTCATTCAGAATTTGGAATGAATAAGGTTCAGAAGGTGGATTAAAAAAAAAACTCAAATTAAGTATATTTGTATGTGCCAAGCACAACTTATTATTGCAAATATAATTATACTTTTGCATGGCAGTTGCTGTTAATATATTTAAGTTATTAGCTATTTAATTCTATATAAATCATGTGACCACTTGGGTATGGCTCAAGTTCTGATCCAATGGGCATGATTTGAACAAACATAGAAGAGGATCACAAGACACAGTTACCGTAATTACTCTATGTTTTCGGACACTTATTTTTTTATTTTTTTTTTCGTGTCCGAAAACTAAGATACGAAAAATATTCACAAAATACAGGTGTCCGAAAATTTAGAGTCGAAAAATTGAATTATCCGAAAATAGCATCGATTGTATCAACAACTACCGGTAATAGGTAATAGCACTTGCTTTTAAAAACCACGCCGTATAGTATAAATTACATTTATAATGTTTGCACTGCATTTGAAATAATTTCAAATGCTTAATTTATTTAACATAAAGTTTCTACAAGGTTCAACTTGGATCAACAAGTTCAATGGTGAGCATGTGATTTACTGATACTCTCTATAATGAACCTGAAATTAATGCAATAAAAACATGCAAACTATGAATTCTTTGTTTGTTCATTTCCAAAAGTCGTTGTCTAACACCTTCCATTGTTCGTAAAACTTGCAATAGGGTGCATCACACTTTGCAGCGTTTAGTATTTGTCACAGTTATCTTACTGAGAAGGGGCTTTCGGGCAAACTATTGTTTAATACCGGTTTACAAGGTTCTTTACCCAATAACGCAAATGTAATGGTCCATTACCCTCAGGCATGCATCTGCCAGGTTTTATTACCTTAATCCGGCTGTAAAACCGAATGATCTAAGTGTCATCAGATAACGAAAACAGGGCCGAAATTTGGTAAAATAGTGCTGTAAAATATACTGTCCGAAAACTTAGAGTCATTAATTATGGACGAAAACATGTATGTCCGAAAATTAAGTCACGAAAAATAGTTATTTTTGCTAAAAAAAGGGTGTCCGAAAACATAGAATGTCCGAAAACATAGAGTAATTACGGTACTCACCAAATATTAAAACCCTGAACCTTGCGGTTTCAGAGAAGATTTTAAAAGTCATTAGCTATATATGTCTATACAAATAATTTGATCACTGGGGCTTGGCCAGTATTGACCCCAGCGGCATAGTTTTAACAAACTTTCACTTTATGAAGTGTTCAGTTTTAAAATATATTTTTAACTCTGGTGTCCTACATATGCAGCGGACCAGAACTATTTCAACAATTTTGCAAGCGGGTCAACCAAGGACCATTCCTGTGAAGTTTGTTAATATCTGCCCAACTGTTTAGGAGATGTTGTTGAATAAAAAGTTTACGCACGAAACCAATAGTAGACACATTAAGGATAATAGGTGATCCAAAAAGCTCAACCTGAGCATGTTATGCACATGTGAGCTAAAAATGCAAGCCATTTTGGTATATACTATTCAGGCTATATTCCAATATTCTGCAAGTCTTTAAATAAGCCTTTTAATGGTTACAATGATTTAACAATTGCACTGGGGTTTTTTCCTGGACATTATCTGTATGAAACACAAGAAAAAAAAGTGTATTATTATTATTTCATTGGTTGACTATGGTAGTTAACACACAAGCCTGTTTATAGAAACAAGCAAGCCATCAATTCTTGAATTAATCTGCAACAAAAAATGTTACATAACAAATCAGTCGTATTTCTCCAAGGACAAGTTAAAAAGACCATATGGCTTCTGTTATGTATCTGCGTTCAGTCAGCGACAAAACTAGTGACAGTAAATCCATGCCTGGTTTAATAAAATGAGAAACATCCAGCAGTTCAATAAAAATAAAAGCAATTTCAGAGCTAGTGCTAATTCACCAAAAACCAAAAAAAAAACATAGTTATTCCCATGGCACATGGATCAATAGAAAGTGTCTGAAACAGATAACGTCCCCAACCACAATGGGCTTGACTGCCTTCACTTCCTGGCTCACATGCCATGAATCAAAGCTTGATTACCATTGCAAACAAGGAGAACTTCAATAACAGCAATTCTGTCTCCAGGGAAATCTACCTTCTCTACTCAGACATGCTTTTTAACAGTGATTTGTGAGGCGTTCTAAATTTAGAACACATGACAGTGAGATTAATATTCACTACCAAGAAACAGATGTGATTATTTGTTAGATGGATTTTTTTTTCAGAAAGTACAAGTTCGTGAACAGATGAGGTAATGGTAATACTATACACTGATATAAGGCATGAAAGAAGGGCATGAAATCAAACTTAACATGATACAAATTTTCACTTTTTTTTTTTAATAGGTATTCCATTTTATTTAAACAAGCAAATTTGTTGGAATTGATATCCCCCGCCAAACTAGAGCTTTGTCACAGACGTGACGTATACCCCCATATGCTGCATTGACCCAGAATATATACAAAGGGCCATAACTCCGTTATTAACAGATGATGTACAATGCCATTTGGCGTGCATCATCCTCTTATCCATACATATACTCATACCAAGTTTCAATGAAATCCGCCAAAGCACACTCAAGATATGGCTCCGGACACAAAAGTGCCGGACAGACGGACGGAAGGACGGACGGACAACGCCAAAACAATATCCCTGTGCCTTTGGCAGGGGATAACAACTTGATAAAGCCTAGCTTAATATTAAGAATTAAACAAAAAATCCAGTTATCAAACAAAATATGGCAGCAACAACAGGATGATACAGCTTGATATTTTGGCTCAAAAGATGCACTGGAGGTTGGCATGGAAACAGTGTAACCAATTGAGACACGTTCAGTGAAAACTGGGCTTAGTGCATGTGCATAAAGAAACCTCATGTAAAGGAGAAATTCTATCAAAGTACAAAGTGTCGTCCCTGATCAGCATGTGTGGACTGCACTGGCTAATCTGGTACAACACTTTACACACATGCACTGAGCCCAGTTTTCCCAGAAGGAAGCTTTATTAATAATGCATGGCTACAAACAGAAATTCTGCCATGGAATCAAAAAACATCCTCTATTGATGTATGGATTTTGTCTATTCTATTTGGACAAAAGCATGCAAATATTATGTAAAGTGAGATGACATTTATCATTCTTGAGGCTAATTCATGCAGAATCAAGCCGTTTTAAATGTCATTACCAAAAAGAACTATATTGTTAAAGCATGGGGAATTGTATTCTGAGGTAGAAACCATTTATCGTTGAATTTTATTTAAGGAAATACACAAAAGTTAAATGAATCCAAGCTTAACATGCCAATCCATGCTTGTTATATTAATCATTGGGCTGTTATCTTAACTGCTAATGTAGTGTCATTAAAGACATGCTCAGTGAAACATAGTGCAGGACAGTTGTGATATCAAATCAATTAGACATCAGGTCAAGGTTAATCAAGATCAAGGATTCAGATGTCATTCCATACAGGACCATGTGCAACACATAGTCTGCTAAAGTACTGTTATCAACACATGCTCAAGGCCATATAATTAATGAGATATCTTATCAAGGTCACTCAAGGCCAAAGGTCAACATGCCGTTGCATGCATGTCACCTGTACCGAGGGAGTGGATGGAACCCCGCGAGGCCCTTTTCCCTATGATCGACTCCAGGGAAGCCCTTTTATTGATAGACGTACTGGAACCCATGGGTGACCCCTTGTCATAGGGGCTGCCTGACCCCTCGCTAGGCAACGAGGATTTTTTTTCTGTGAACAATGACTTAAATTTGCATGATCAGGGCCCACGACTAAGAAAACTGTTGATGTCAAGCATTAATGAACCAATATAATTCAAAGCTCAAATATTACAAGCATTCTAGTTTGGTCAAGATTTTCAGTTTGAGATTGAAAACATATCTTACTGTGAAGCCTGTACAATGAGTCAATAGCCTAGATCGCACACTGATGAAGTTAAAATAATAATCAAATAGTGAAATACAAAAGAACATAGAGAATTAATGAATTATTGTGAACACAAACACAAATATTGCAGACTTTATGCTAAAGATTCTACTGACATTAAATTGGTCAATAGAAGACAATTTATATAATGCCAATGGGAAAAATCTATAAACATATTATTGCTTGAAGCAAAACCTTTACACAACAATCGTACAACACCACAAAGCCCAATTAAAACACATTGCTCAGACAAACAGAAATAAATGTTGTGCCAGGACTTTAAAGACTTACATTGATTATTTCATTACCAGGTATTGTCACAACAAGGGGATAATTATAGAAATGCGACTTTTGCCTTGGAAAATTAAATCTATTGTTAAGGAAAACTACAATAATTGTATCTGTTATTACTACACCATCTTTGTAAAGGTTATCATTTAAATTATTGTGAGAATAACATAAGAGACAGTTACCATAACATACGGGAAATTAAATCCATGTGATTTATATATGGATGAAATTTCAATTTCTACTGAAAATTAACAATTGTTATGAGAAAAACAATTACAATTTTCTAATTCAGGTTGTTATGTGAAGTCTGGTGTGAAACAGTATGAGGAAGTGACATATGGGTGATTTGTCGAAACCATAGCTGCATGATGTTAGGTTTTTAATACCTTGAGATACTAAAAATATCTTAAACTTCAAATATTTAATAGGATTATAATTGATGAATTTTGTAAAGTTTAAGTTGTTATATGCATTTTTGTACGAAAAAGGCATGCAACATTGACATTAATACATTGCGATATAATTAATGGAGTTAAGGTGAATATGAATTATTTGTAACAACAGATATATGTAGCTTATTATAAGTTTCTAGACAAAAATCAAAATGATGAGGTATTTACAATTTCAGTCCACATGTTCAGATCGAATGAAATGACCATTATGGAATTTGCAGCAATGAAACAGTATTAATTAATCACCCTGACATGAAGTAATGTCAGACGACAAATACAGAAAACAGTTTGGGATCAAGGGAAATGAATATGTGTCAGTGAATGTTTCTATTCAGATAACATCTGACCTTTCTCTTAAAGGTTTTTATATTAAGGTAAACAGCAATTTTTTACATATTGACTTGTTTTAGAATACTGAATTTGCCATCACTATTATGACAAAAACAAACGTCCATTACAAAATTTGCATTGTTGGAGATGCATAAGGGTAATTATTCATGAGCCCAGACATTTTCTTGGAAAGAATAGCACC
Source organism: Dreissena rostriformis (assembly GCA_007657795.1). Classification (NCBI taxonomy): domain Eukaryota; kingdom Metazoa; phylum Mollusca; class Bivalvia; order Myida; family Dreissenidae; genus Dreissena; species Dreissena rostriformis. The sequence continues at coordinate 107,419 of VMBQ01002048.1, read as the reverse complement.
AAAAGACCCTATATGCAAATACAAGGCTTGACAAATGTGATATTTGCATGCTATATCTTCTTAAGAGAAGCATTTATGGAAACAAAATGATACTGCCTTAATCGTCGTCTGGTCAATTTATGTAAAAATGATTGACTGTTAAAAAGTGATTCAACACCGTGACTGATGTAGACTTGTACAGTTCTTTTTTTTTATAAATATATCTTTGTATGCTAAGTATTTAAAGAAGATAAAAACATTATTAACCAGTCTAATTCATGAATTCTCTGAATTTGAAGACAGGCAAGTGGCCCTGAGAGAATAAAGAAGTGTTTGTTTATGTGTATTTGGGAGACAAATGATTTATTAACTTTTGTTCTGTTCATTCTAAATTTAAAGGATTATCCATTCGCATCTTAAAATACCTCTAAAAACCTTTTTAAAAAAAATTAGAAAAGTAGAAAAACATAAAAACTTCTGAAAGAAAAAGCAGGGCTATTTCCCACAACATCTTTAGTAATGAATTAATTATATGAGCCTTGCTCTGTGAAAAGGGGGTTTAATGCAAAAAGTGTCGTCCAAGATTAGCCTGTGCAGTCTGCACAGGCTAATCAGAAACGACACTTTCCGCTTTTATGATATCTTTTTGTTTTTAGAAAGTCTCTTCTTAGCAAAAATCCAGGTTAGGCGGAAAGTTTCGTCCCTGATTAGCCAGTGCAGACTTTTAGTTATGTCAGGATACACCGGTAAGGGACTTATAAACTCATGCATTTTTTGTTGAATTTTATAAAGTTATTTTCCATTACAATGTTAAAGTAATAGTGTCATTAAATGCTAAGTTGTTATTCATGTATTAACTCATTTGAAATAAATGTCCTTATTTGACGACAGTCCAGCTAATAGCAAACTTAAGATACTTTGTGAATACGTGCCCAGGGCAGACTCACCTTTCTGTTTAGTCAGGGCCTCTGTCACCGCTGCCGAAATGTCCGTTCTACTGGGGGAGGCATCTAACAGAAACCAAGCATTGAGTACACATGTGCAGAAAGAATGTAAAATCTAATTGAGTAATAGCCCAATACACTCAGTACCAATAAATAGAAGCGCATCGTTAGTTGTTGCACTGAATTATAAAATGTGAGGGAAAGGGCTTATCAGTGTTTTAGGAATATCTAAGTGTGAAATATCACTGTGAGAATGTTAATAAAGCATTGATAAGGTTGATTTCCTACTTATTATACTCAATTCAAATGTCTACTAGAAAATTTAGATATTGTTTCTAGGATAGACATGGGAAACTATGATCATACTTAAAGTAAATGGTGCTACATGTAACATTCTTTGAGCTGTTTCAACCGGCATAAAATTAAATTATTATAAATCCTTCTTGCATTAGATTCAATCATTATTTGAAACCTGTAGCAGTCAGACAGTTTGAAAACTTTGAACAAATAAATTCCAAATGGGAACAACAAAACAGAACACTAAAGAAACGCAGATGTGTCAAATAATGAGTAGCCCCTTCGGCCTTCACTCTGCAGTCAGTACAGAAGTGCACACACAGCTCGCACGACAACACCGATTGGTTACCTCTAGACGGTGGCGGTGTGGCAGACGGCGTGTGTTGCCCTGACCTCTGACCCAGGGTGCTGCCCGTGGCACACTGCACCAGAGAGATTCCACCTATCCCGGGCTCCTCCCCCGCCCCCTCATGGGCTCCCTCGGCAGAGGAGGGCGGGGCCTCAGGGAACTGGGGGTAGGCGTCGGCCCTGAGGATGTCCTCGTCAACTGGGTAGTCAGACTCCAGGGCTCCTGAAGAGCCAGCCAGAGAAAGGTCAGGATAAGCATTAGATTTCTACAGCAATTACATGTATCCATGTATTAATAACATACAGAAAAAGCTGTGTGTAACTCATTTAAGTATGCAACTTTTTAGACTGAAAGCAGTCTTTTTATTATAAGTATTATAAAATGAATCAATTCTCACACAAAGAGCTACAAATAAGCATATTGAACACTTCTGTTGTGAATAGTCACATTCAGTAGACATCATTATTTTTGTTGTTTTTGCTATGATTCATATATTTGAACTTTATTATAAAAAGAACGAATCTGGATTGTTTTTCTTTCTTATTATCAAGTGATTTACATTTATAATACGCTCACAGATAACTTCCCACACACTATTCAGTACTGACCTGCCACACTAGCTATACACAGGACCGGTGTAGTGGAGACCCGGAATGTTTCCAGGACGTCCCCGGGGTGGTCGGCGTCGATGACAGACACACAGCTCTGGCTGTTGGTGCTTGTGCAGATCCAGACAAGGGAAGACATTTGCTCCCTGTCCGTCTGTCGAACGTTCTTCTCATGATCCTGGGAGANAGTATGCAAAATATAACAGCAATATGTCAAGGGACATAGAAAATATTTGAGGTATTACAAAAACTTTAACATTCCAACGCTCACGCCGACGCCGGGGTGAGTAGAATAGCTCCACTATATATATATAGTCAAGCTTAAAACTGTAAAAGATTTTTGTTAAGTTCATTTTTTTCATTTATTGCACCTTTACATTTTATATATTCTTCACTAAAGACGAGTGATTTAGTAACGTATAGACGTCCACTCCAACCATGTGCTTATATAATGTCCTGCCATGTACTTGAATCATGGATACCTATTAATGTTTCATTTCTCAGCTGATGTTTACTGATAAAAAAAAGATGTCCTTAAGATGTGAAGAAGCAAAACTTTTTGGCATTCTGATGTTTAGGAATAAAATTATGGTGACATTGGCCCTGTTATTTAATGGTCATGGTTAAATTTGTTCCAGTTGTTTAATGGTCATATATATGCATGGCAAAGAGTTCTTGACCAATAAATAATAAATAATAATAAATAATGATTTTGCAAAGCTGTTTTTATTCTCACATTATTTCACAAAATTGCAATTGAAATCATGTAAGAATAGTAGCTAAGGCAACCATTTCAATATGCATGTGTTACCTTCAACTCTCTGTCTAGCTTTCCCATTTCTGTAGCATCTTGTTCTGTTGGCTTGGCAACGGTATCATCCGAGGGAGCGGAGTAAAACACACTGGCCCCCACAATGCACCCGCCGTCCCTTGTACGCCCACCCGTGAGATTCACACCCGCCGCACACCAGATCTTAATGTGAGAAATAGAATAGACTGCTACAATGCAATCAATGTTCCTACTATACTAACACAACTGTCCAAATGTTACAAACTACAGTTTATACATTATTATTGTTATAAATTATATATTTCCTTTCCTACAGTTTTAGCGATTCTATTTATTTTATTTTATTTAGCTTGGATCATAATTTTGAATTTAATATATATTTCATATAAAATTTCATTAAGTAAGTAACTTGTTTTGAGACAATTTTTTTCAAATTTAATAAAATGCAAATTTTAGAAAAATAGTTTGGTCAAAATGTATCAAAAATTGCTTATTTCTTTTATTTGTCATAAAACAATAATTTGTAAACATTCATTCGAAAAAGTTTGTTGTTAGTTTTTATAAGTCTTATATAGAAAGTGTTAAATTAAAATTATGAAACTATTTTGATCTAAAAATTGAAAATAAGATGGTGGATTATCCTTGAGTTGCATTACAACAGAACAAGACTGAGTTACCTTGATTCCCGTCTCGTTCTCCAGCAGTGGTCGACAATAAACTGGCACGGGGACCGGTACGGTGCTCCTTGACGAAGCGGACGGTACCTGGGGCGTGAACTTGGCAGGGAGGCTCCAGCCGTACGCCTGCATGCGACCATCATCCTTCTTGACATGGGCACGCACCTGCTTGTACTGCTCCTTGCGCTCCTTCTCACGTTCCTTCTTGGCGCGCTCTGACGTGCTGCAAAGGGGGTTTAAGACATGTGCGTGAAGTGTTGTCCCATATAAGCCTGTGTAGTTCGTACAGGCTAATCATGGACAATACTTTCCGCTTTTATGTTATTTTTCGTTTAAAAAGAAGACTCTTCATGAAGAAAATCAAATTTAGGCGGAACATGTCGTCCCTGATAAGCCTGTGTGGACTGTGGACTGCACAGGCTAATCTTGGACGACACTTTACGCACATGCATTTAACCCCGTTTTTACAGAGTGAGGCTTTAATATATTAAAAGAGAGTCAGTTTCTCGATTTATAACTTATTGGACTCAAAAATAATATGTGCTTTTTAGTTCTGCACAATTATAATTTTTAAAGAATGAATAAATGCTCATGCATAATATTGTGTTCAGGTAGAAAGTGTTTTAAGGTTGAGTTGTTTTTGTTTTAGGATAAAGCTTAAACTGTTAAGATTTAACAGAACCAAAACTACTTCACACTCTTTCGTTGAACATTTAATTATAAACAAATTTCAAAAACCTGTTACGTTTAATAAATAGTAGAAAACAATCATATAAATTATTTTATGTACATAATTCAAAATATTTTTTTAAAGAAATGTATGTCTCATTTTATTATGAATTTTGTATGCAAATATCAATTTATGTATTTTTAAACATACTATTGTGTGATTTTCAACTCATCAACTACAATCAACAAAACAAACTTTTTAACTAAGTAAGAATGGCTTAGTTGATTGCATTATTTATGTATAAACGAATAATAATATAGGGTAAATGCCCAAAAATAAACCAGGAAAAAAATAAACCACTGCTATAATTATGGAATAAACTTCCAACAATTGTGCCCCGCAAAACTCCTCAAATTACCCGTAAACATTTAAGATTACAGATATATTGTAGAAACAAGCAGTGACAGGATATATCTATAATAAATGTTGCAAGGGTCCAACATGAAGCTACCTGTTACCATTGGATACTGCAACTTGTTGTCAAGTGCTACTTACATATATTTAAGAACTATAGAAGCCATTGTAAAACTGAAACAGTCAGCAAAATGACTGTGAAGATCAAGCAAAGGAATTGAGATCATACTTACTCGTTCATACTATCATGGAGAATGGAAAACAAATTTAAAATATCAGATAATCTTTATTAACTATCGTGGAGAGTTGAAAACAAATTTCAAATATCAGAAAATATTTATTATCTATCGTGGAGAATGGAAAACAAATTTCAAACATCAGATAATCTTTATAAACTATAGTAGAGAGTTGAAAACAAATTTTAAACATCAGATAAGCCTTATTGCTCAGAAATGTGTAGGACTGGTGATGGTGCACTGAGTTGATTTGCAATGAGATTTAACCCTTTGCATGCTGGGAAATTTGTCGTCTGCTAAAATGTCGTCTGCTGAATTTCTAAAATTAGCATTNTTTTTTTTTTTACCCCTCAAATTGGAGTTTTTGAGTTCCATTTGGGGAAAAAAAGTGGTTATTTCGGTTGGGGAAGCAGCCGATATTCGGCTACATGAAAGAAGGGTTTTTTGGCCCTGGACACATAGTTTTTGAAAACATACAGAAAGATTATGCTGTAGAAATGTTAGGTATTAATGCAATGGTAGCAACATATAACTCTGTTTTAATATGACCAACCTTTCCCTTTCTAAAAAAGATTATGCTATATACAGAATAGTTCGGTGAATATTGTCACTATGATGCTATTCTCAAGCTATTGAAGATGCACTTTTACCGCAATACAGATTGTATGTGAGCTGCTAATCTAGTGCAAACTATTCAAGTAAGTAGGTAGTCATAACAACTTTATGCAGCCAAGCATCATTTTAAAAAAATTGCTTTCTTGAATGTTGAATTCTGAGAAAAGTACCTTTAGAATATAATAAAGTACATGTATTCAAATTTCTATCATACTTGTATAACGCCTCACACATGTTATAAATTATTTTTAAATTGCATGATGAAGGACAAAGTTACAGTCTGCACAAGCTGTATTATGACCAAATTACAACTTTTACCACTAAGTGTGACCTTGAACTTTGAGGTAGGCAGACGTGTGCAACACACAACCTGTGGTCTAATCATGGTTTACATTGTCTGTAAGATTGGTGACAAAGAGATGCAAACTGGCTGAGTTTGAGAGCAGATATCATCAACGAGCCATATTTTAAGAAATTCAAGGTCCAAAATGCCTGGTCTGGTTATTTAATTGGCCTCAATTTCATGCTAAACATTTGAAGAAACTTTGGTGACGATCAGATGAAAACTGGTTAAGTTACCAAGAGAGCGCAAACCAAAAAGAGAAGACATACTGAGGGACAGACAGTGCGGAAACTGCATGCCTGGGCGGGGCCCTACTGGGCCATACAAAATGAATTAGCAATCTATGGGCCACATTCTTGAGCAAAATACTGCAGTTGATTTGCCAATCAAATCATTTAATAATTTACTATGGTACAAATAAAATTAATTTTGGAGTTTGGCTGCATAAGGCTAGTTTAGTTAGGAAACAATCACTTGTACTTGATAACATACTGCCTAGTGAAGTTGCTTTTAATGCTATTGCTACATTATATAAAAGAAATGCTGAGTTCTTGCAACTAAGAACTTTTCAAATGATTGACCTATATAACTCATGCTTCATTCATAAAATCATTTATATTATTTCAATTCATGAAAGTAGATGTGTGTTAATGTAAATGTGAAGATAATTGTTGCTCATATTTTTTACTTTGTACACCAATGACAATTTCATATATTATGACTTTTTAATTTGCAGTATAATTTGTATATAAATAACATAAATTTTGAAAGCATTTAATATGAATACTTTTAATTTCAAAATATCTGGCACACAAGTTATCTAGGTGTATGTTATCAAGCAGCCAGTTGAACAGGACATACTCAGGCTGTGTAACTATTGGTTCACCCAGGGATTTGTTCCTGTGGAAATAAAAATATGCACACTAAATAAAACAAAAAAACATTCATAAATAAATTAACAGTCACAAAATAAATTCAAGGATACAAAAATATATGCACACTAAATAAAACAAAACAAAAGATGTGTTTGTCAGAAACACAATGCCCCCTACTGCGCCGCTTTGATTTTTTTTTAATTGACCTTTGACCTTGAAGAATGACCTTGACCTTTCACCACTCAAAATGTGCAGCTCCATGAGATGCACATGCATTTTATTTTATTTTTTGACCTTGAAGGATGACCTTGACCTTTCACCACTCAAAATGTGCAGCTTCATGAGATACACATGCATGCCAAATATTAAGTTGCTTTCTTCAATATTGCAAAAGTTATGACCAACGTTAAAGTTTTCAGACGGACACACAGACGGACGCACAGACGGATGGACAGACGGACGGTCACAATTTTTGTGCGTATGGAAAGGCCTTGTCCATATACACATGCATACCAAATATGAAGGTTATATCTCAAGGGACATAGAAGTTATGAGCATTTTTCGAAACCTAAACGCAGATTTTGAAACCTAAACGCAGACCCTTACTTCAAGGTCAAGGTCACAGGGGTCAAAATTTTTGTGCGTATGGAAAGGCCTTGTCCATATACACATGCATACCAAATATGAAGGTTATATCTCAAGGGACATAGAAGTTATGAGCATTTTTCGAAACCTAAACGCAGATTTTGAAACCTAAACGCAGACCCTTACTTCAAGGTCAAGGTCACAGGGGTCAAAATTTTTGTGCGTATGGAAAGGCCTTGTCCATATACACATGCATACCAAATATGAAGGTTATATCTCAAGGGACATAGAAGTTATGAGCATTTTTCGAAACCTAAACGCAGATTTTGAAACCTAAACGCAGACCCTTACTTCAAGGTCAAGGTCACAGGGGTCAAAATTTTTGTGCGTATGGAAAGGCCTTGTCCATATACACATGCATACCAAATATGAAGGTTATATCTCAAGGGACATAGAAGTTATGAGCATTTTTCGAAACCTAAACGCAGATTTTGAAACCTAAACGCAGACCCTTACTTCGAGGTCAAGGTCACAGGGGTCAAAATTTGTGTGCGTATGGAAAGGCCTTGTCTATATACACATGCATACCAAATATGAAGGTTATATCTCAAGGGACATAGAAGTTATGAGCATTTTTCGAAACCTAAACGCAGATTTTGAAACCTAAACGCAGACCCTTACTTGAAGGTCAAGGTCACAGGGGTCAACATTTTTGTGCGTATGGAAAGGCCTTGCCCATATACACATGCAAACCAAATATGAAGGTTATATCTCAATGGACATAGAAGTTATGAGCATTTTTCGAAACCTAAACACAGATTTGATAACCTAAACGCAGACCCTTATTTCAAGGTCAAGGTCAAGGTCACAGGGGTCAAAAGTTGTGTGCACATGGAAAGGCCTTGCGCATATACACATGCATACCAAATATGAAGGATATATCTCAAGGGACAAAGAAGTTATGAGCATTTTTCGAAACCTAAACGCAGATTTTGAAACCTAAACGCAGACCCTGACTTGAAGGTCAAGGTCACAGGGGTCAAAATTTGTGTGCGTACGGAAAGGCCTTGTCCATATACACATGCATACCAAATATGAAGGTTATATCTCAAGGGACATAGAATTTCAGAAGGACAGACGGACAGTGCGATCACTATATGCCACCCTACCGGGGGCATAAAAAGACAACAATAACATGGAAATAAGTAAATCAGTCAAATGCTCCAAAATGCACTAACAAAACACCTAGACTCATAATTTTGCATATTTCAAGATGAGATAAAAACAACAATACAACATGGAAAAAAATACAAGACAGGCAAAAATGTAATATGTAAAGACGAATGAATCAGCCAATTTTCGGACATTAATCTTTTAAGTCCATTCTGTTTTCATTCTTTGTTAAACGTCAATCTCATTTTGTGTCAAAACGTGTTTTGAAATGGAAAAACTATTGTCGTTTGTGCATAATAGTTAAGAATGGGCTAATTGTGATACTTAAATTAAAGAAAAGCACATAAATCTCATATGAAACATGCTAGTTCTGCTTCATTAATAGACTTTACTATTCATAAATAGTATAAACAAAAACAACACAAGACAAATGAACGGGTCATAAAAATAAATTTTAAATTCAGTGAAATATGTCTATTCGTTCTCAGGTCGAGAAAAGCTACTTTCCAAACCTGTATGGTATAATTGACAACAATGTTCATTTTTTTCAAGTCGTCAATGTGCATGGCTGATTTGATAAAACTGCTGTTCAGACAGGTAGAAAAGCTCAAACGACTTCATAAAACGTTTTTATTGTGATAAGTTAGTGATAGCAGTATTGGAACAATGGTATAACACCAACACAGGTATTGCATGCCAATCCATTTCTCTTAATATAAAATAATGAAAGAAAATTATAACAGTAAAATTGATCAGTTATCAACAATGAGTATAAATAATCCAAGTGTTTAGATGCCATTTCTTTATAGATAAAAGCTGTTTTCAATTAGTTCTCAAAACCTAAATGAACGCGGACGGTTAGAAAAATGATGAAACAGAACGGCTTTCATCCACCTCAAACAGCACTAACACACAGTCAGGCCAGAGATTAAGGACTTTCACAATAGAATTTACTGAACAATGTAACATTTACCTTCAAAGATAAAGAAAATTATAACATTTCATGTACACAAATCTGGCTAGATCAATTGTAAGTGTTCTGTTTTCTTCACATGAAATATTGGCATGCTGCACATGGAGCTGTTACAACAAACAATCCTACGCAGACTTAACCCTTTGCATGCTGGGAAATTTGTCGTCTGCTAAAATGTTGTCTGCTAAATTTCTAAAATTAGCATTTTCTTCGATTTTTTTCCAAAAAATACTTTCAGAATAGCAAACAGTTTGGATCCTGATGAGACGCCACGTTCTGTGGCGTCTCATCTGGATCCAAACTGTTTGCAAAGGCCTTCAAAATCCGGTTCCAGCGCTCAAAGGGTTAACACATTTACCTGACATTTGCAAACTAGTTCTGTATAACAATACTCTGTTAAGTTGGTGCAAACGGTTCACCAGTATATTGATATGGTAACAGACCAACCCACTGCATTTTGATTGGAACACCCTCACACCAAATTTCATTCAATTAATAAAAATCGTCTGCATTAAACATCGTCATTTAAGGTTTTTGTTGTATCGTTATTTTTTTGTATGAAAATTTGATCAGATCATACTCTATTTTAAGTATGGACAGTATCTGTTTTGTTATACATCCATGCATGAAGGTCTGTGTCAGGTGAATGTGTCCATGCAATACAATAGACTGATCCTGGAATTCGCTCGAGTTTAGAAAACCCCACTAATCAACCCGGTACATCCGTTATATCAACCAATAATAGCTTAATTTAAATGATAACAGTATGTAATTTTGAAAGGTTTATAAATGGGTCACCTTTATTTGTACCAGCAGATTAGTGAGTTTTTCCAAAAGGTCGCTTTTCCAGAATACATTTTTGTTCAAGGTATGGGTACTCGTGAAGGCCACTTACAAGTCGTCCTGCAGGAAGTCATAGGCCTTGTTCTTGTCTCCCAGCTGGTACTTGCCCCGGTTCTTCTGGTTGGGGTCGCCCACGGGCTGTAGGTTGGTCGTGGGTGCGTTGTACTTCACCATGGCGATCGGCAGGGGCTTCTTCTGGGGCTTGTTGGGCGAGCTGAATAGGTTGCCGAAGCTGAAACAGCAACAACAACAATCATGGTATAAAAACAGCAACAACAACATCAGCAACCCAGGTATACAAACTTTTTAAGCAATGCCAGCAATATCATTAATAAAATCAAATAAAAACAACCCCTCTATTAGTTGAGGCTGTAACTTGTAAAGGTAGCTTAACATAATGAAGTCAACTTTGGAGGTAGATGTTATGATATTGTGTAACCAGAGTTTGCCTTAATATCCGATAACTAGTACTCGTTTTTTTTTTGGACAAAAAACTACAAACATTTGTTTCCTCATTTATTAGTACATCCTTTACAAAGCATGATTTGAAAACAGAAACTTAAATATTACACATGAAGTAAAAAGCAAAGATGATCATTAACTGTTGAAACATCAAAGAGGATACTAATTTTGCAGTCATAAATCTAATTAGATGGTTTTAAATGTATAATTACTATTTTGCTCTAAAAAGGCATTATTTTGATGTTGTTATCATATCAAACAATATCATGTTTTTATTATCGTTAGTTTTTGCAGATAAAAATTAAGCATTTATACTGAGAAAATTATTATAACAATCAATAATATGAGATTATTTTAAACATCAAAGGGAAGAATTAATAACAGTTATAACTGGTAAACATGTACTTTCAGTACATTGTTAACATATATGATCAGTAGAATATGTAAGGAAAAGGTTGGACATTTATGAGCATTCCATATCTTATTTGTTATAAATAGCAGTAAAAATTAACAAGATGCAATGATAGGCCTTAAGCGCTCACCTGAGTTCAAGGTACACAAATGCTGAAGATTTGTCCCAAATTGACACATGGCCTTGATATTGTCAAGATAAACATACAGATCATGTTTCATCAAGATTGAGTCATAAATGTAGCTTCTAGAGTGGTTGTATGGGTTTTCTAAGATTTGACCTAATGACCTAATTTTTGGAGCCCTGTTACCCAGAATGGAACTCGCCCTCAATATTTGGTATATTGAAAAATTCTGACCAAGTTTCGTCAAGATGTGGCCTCTATAGTGGAAACTAGGTTTTTGTAAAATTTGCTCTCAATTTTGTTGGCCTGTGACCCAGATTCAAACTCAGCTTAGATATTGTCAAGATAAACATTCTTACCAAAGATATTGTCAAGATAAACATTCTTACCAAGTTTTATCAAGATTGGACAAAAAATGTGGCCTCTAGGGTGGTAACAAGCTCAAATTTGATGACGTATGAGGCGCTAGAACAGATGGTTGGAAGGTTANATTCTAATATGATTCCAAACACCAAATTAACAAGACACACATGTTTAAGACTTGATTGTACGATGGTAATTAGCCTGCAAAGTCTGTTTTAGAAACATACCAGTAAAAGTAAAATACATAATTGTATCAATTTTTGCAAATGACTTTTTCATAAATGTGACTTCATTAATGTGACTATTCATAAATGGTGTGGTATTTTCAATCAAATGGTGATCCACCTTGTGTATTAAATACTATTTTTAATCAGTGTAAAATGTAAAAAATGGTGGATTATTCGAAATCTGAAAAAAAGCACTTAGAATTATTTAATTTGAAATAATTGATGGTCACTTTTTGTTGATATGCAAAGGTCATGCAAATGCATGCATAATGTTACAGGAAAGGTCTTACATTTAAAACAAGCCATATTCCTACACACAAACATTGAAGTTCGTAAAGAATGGACTGATCGTTATGCATTGAGCTTTTCAGAAAGCCTGGACTTAATTGTTTCATCGAGATGGCTTATAAACACATTTGTTTACTGTAAACAGTGTCTGTCTGACATTGATCTGAGAAGGCTGCTTATGAATCCAATATCGATCAGTCAATTGAAAAGAAAGATGGTAAGTTCTTTTCTTATTGCAATGAGTATATTCATTTCAAATTTGTGAAACTTATGTTCTCATTATTTTCTAATGCTTTTTGTTAGCACGCTAGCAGCAAACATTGATCCCATGCCTGGAAGTGTTCTAGAAGTGAACATTTACCATCTTCCTTTTCATGTGGAGGGTGGGTGTTATGGATGAATAAAATTAAACATACCTGGCTAGAGAACTGAAACCATGCAAAATGAAAAGAGGGCATAATGAGATATTGCAGGAGGGTTACATACAAGGGACAATATGCAAACATGACATCCGCAAGAAACATAAAATTTCAAAAATTTGTTATCATAGGGAATAACGTTTTTGCCATGTATTGATCAAGGATTGTATTAACCATAATGAAGTGTTGTAAATATTACAAACATAAGCAAATGCTTTACAGTACATTTCTCAATATCTGGAAAAGACAAGTCATTCAGAGAAACATATCTTTTTACTAGTAATACAAAGTCATGCAGCTCTCAAATGTGCCAAGACGTTACGGTGGCTGATTTCTACAATTATTTTCTGGCCAGTTGGCATATTTAAAGGGTGCCATTATGACAAATACAACAACAGTGACAACAAATGAAGGAACTTGTCGTTAGGGTGTGTGGTCAACTTCCAAACCAGCGGAGCCAACATGACAAACCAGAGGCACCAACACCACATATTTGTACCTGAGAGAATGACACCAAGACAAATCATGTCTCATTATTTCACCCATTTTTTTTGAGTGTTGGTACCTCTGGTTTGTCTTTCTGGTGTGTTGGCAGGTTAAAAAGGCAACAACGCACCAAAATGACCATATACCCACCAAAACAAACATTTTAACATGTTTATTCTTTCCTGTTGGCATGTTGTGGTTTTGCCCATTAATATATAGTAATATAAAGTTGATTGTTGAAAGTTTTGGTACCTTCTGTTACATGGCAAGCTGCATAAGAGTCAGAATAAAAAGCAAGGGGCCTTTATCTGAAACGCTTGGATTAAAAATGTTGCCTCTAGTGTGAGAACAAGCTTAATGTTGATGAAGCACACTACTCCCAACACAGCACAACCAAATCGGGACATATGGTAACCACAAAGGCATGAGCTCTTCCAGATTGGGAAGACTTGTGCATATCACTTACATTTCTGATTAATGTGAGGAATCTTGAAGAACAAAAACAATGTTTTTCATTTTGGCCTGATATGAGTGTGGACTGATAAAAAGTCATTATTTTCTGAAAAATTGATAGATTGCTCTAAACACTAAGGCATTTTTTACAATATTTAAGCTGTATGTAAAGTTTAATAAATTAGATCAGTATTTTTTTTCCCACCATTCTTAAATACATAATTATTATAATGAAAGACATTTAATGATTTATTGAGAAAAATGTCAAAAAAGCAGAACAGTTTTCAGTGATCAAATAGCAGTCCAAACAAAATTAACATTTTTAGATATACTCGCATTAATTATGTATGACCAAATTCTGCACTACCATTTTTTTTTAAATGGTTTATTACTTAATAAATATGACTAAAATTGACATACAAATGCATGTGATCTAGTACCGAACAGAGCTAACAATATTGCTATTAGGCTGATTTTGTGCACTTAACATGTGGTTATTGAGGTCTTGTAAATGATCTGCTTTTTGAGGTCATAAAAAAAACCAACAAAGGTGACACTTAGGGACTATTACAAGAATAAAAGCCCTAAGGTAGCTTGTAGATAAAGGCCACAGCCAGGTAATATTAATGCATGCCCAGCCTCATACTCACAACTGTACTATCAATGATGTAATGAATGTCAGCCATAGACATACGCATCTTACGAATGTCACCTTCCGACTTATAATCATTCCAGTTTTACTGCAACAACATACACAATCTACCATCATGTATTCACAAAAAATTCTGCCATCCGTTTTTTTGCTTCAATTTGGTTTTATTTATTGACCTTATATGTCAATTTAATAATGGTATTTCATAATAAACCAAATATACCAAATAACAAGTTTTTCACATACATCATTCTCATATTTAAATTAAGATAATCAATATTGGTATAATGTATTGGTATGTATATTAACAGAAAGAAACACTTCAAAATGGAAGGTTCTTAGTCAGAAAGTCACATTACAGTGTGAACATGTAGAAGCCAGTACTGTGTTGAGTCATGCTCAAATACAAAATTGAAAAAAGAATGTGTTATATAAAATACATAGAGTTTTACAGAAGGCAACTGCAAAATTAAATGTCAACCAAGACATAATTTCTATTTTAATGATTTCAGGAAATAACTGTGCAGGTATTCCAGGTGTATTTTAATTCCAATGATAGTTCTTTAACATGCCGCTCTGCAGTGTTGGCTGATTATCTGTGACTAGCTGTGTGTATTAAAGTTGTTGCCTTTAAGAACGGAATACCCTTAGGGCCATCGTGGTTACACATTAAAATCCAGAGGGCGACAATGCAATGGAGCGATAGTACGATGGCCACAATGCGATAGTATGATGGCGACAATGCGATAGTACGATGGCGACAATGCGATAGTACGATGGCAACAATGCGATAGTCATCGTACTGTCGTCATCGTATTATCGCACCGTCGTCATCGTACTGTCGCATTGTCCCAACACCTGGCAGCCAAGTTTTTCAATAAACTACAATTTTATTTTCAATGTAAGATTAGATGCATATTTGTTGTACATGTTCTGAGCAAATTTCACAACTGGTAAAAAAAATATGACTTCTAGATGGTTTTACTCTAGCTGCATTATGAAAACTGCCCAACCTCATGGTGGCCATGTTTTTCAATTGACTGAAACCATATCTCACTCGTAGGAGAAAAAATAACTATAAATGTTTAGCGCAAATTTTAAAAAGATTGTGCAAACATTTTTATGTTACTTCAAAAGTGTTCACAAGGTTTTTCTTTAATTTTACCTATTAACCTAGTTTTTAATCCAACATGACCCAGTTTCAAACTCTTCTGAGACATCATTGAGACAAACGTTTTCACCAAGTTTCATGAAGATTGGGCAATAAATGAAGCCTCTACAGTGTTCACAAGCCTTTTCTCTAATTTAGTGTCCTTATTTTTAACTCCAAACGACCCAGTTTAATAGTTGCCCGCGATATCATAGGGACTAATGCTCTGACTAAATTTGATGAAGAATGTACAAAAAATGTTGCCTACGGAGTATTTACAAGCCTTTTTTAATTTGACTTTCTGACCTAGTTTTGTATATGACCCAGTTTTCAAACTTGTAGAAGATATCATTGGGACATATGTTCTGACCAAGTTCCATAATGATTGTGCAATAAATGTGGCCTCTAGAGTTTTCTTTAGTTTTTGTTTTTAATTAGAACAAGTAAGATGTTTTTTACCCTATCTGATCCAGTTTGAACAAGTCTCAGATCATAACCAAAAATGTTCTGACCAAATTTCATGAAGAATGGGTTATAAATGTGGCCTCTTGACTGTTCACAAGCTTTTCTTTTAACTTTACCTGGTGCTCTAGTGTTTGGATGCACATGCTGAAGATTTAAACTTGGTCTACATATTATCAAGATGTACATACTGACCAAGAATCATCAAGATAGAGTCATACATGTGGCCTCAAGAGAGGTAACAAGTTTTTCAAAGATTTCCCCAGGTTACCTAGTTTTTGGACGCACCTTACTCAGGTTCAAACTAATCCTAGACATTGTCACACTAATAATTCTGACGAAGTTTATTTGGAACTGATTCATTAATGTGGCCTCTAGAGTGGTAACAAGATTTTTCTAAGATTTGAACTGGTGACCTTGTTTTTGGGCGCACATGTCCAGATTCAAACTTGGCCTAGATATTATCAATATGAACATTCTGATCAAGTTTCATCAAGATTGGAAGAAACATTGGCCTCTGTAAAGATAACAAATTAAAAGTATGTTTTTCTAAGATTTGACCAGGTGACTTAGTTTTTGGACACACTTGACCCAGATTCAAACAGAGTCATAAATGTGACTTTTCCAGAGATAACAAAGTTTTGTTAAGATTAGTCCAGGTGATCTAATTTCTAAACACATGAACCCATCTTCAAACGCGGTCTAAATATTGTCTAAATAAACATTCTGACTAAGTTTCATCAAGATTGAAGAAAAAAATGTGCCCTCTAGAGCAGTAAGGCGCCAAAAGTTGGGGACGCATGACACAAACCAAACCAAGACAGACATAGGGTGATAAAAAAACTCACCTTGAGCACTTTTATCAATAAATAGTTAACCCTGTTTAATGCTTTTTTTTCGTGATCTTTCCAACCATGTTTTGTGATATATCGGAAAGTAGCTAGGTCATTCTGAAATTCATTCATTTCTTGTTTTGTATAGATCAAGGAAGGAATTAATTTGCACATGTATAAGCTAGTTAATTGGTTTTTACCTTGTAATGAGAAATAAAGAACGTGATTTGATCCATACTTTTTGACCTTTCAATGATGTTCTTATAAGATAATTAAGGGAATGATTATTTCTCAAATGAGCCTCTGTAAAAACCTGAATTTAAATTAAGAAGAAGAAACACTATTTTTACTGTTTGCAAGGTAAAACAAGACTATTGCCAAGCAATGATGTCCCCTACCGGCTCCACCATTGTCAGATTTTTTTTATCTTTTTTTAGTATTTGTTGCCATAGAAACCAAAATTCTTGACGTAGGAACAAAATGAAATGACGTGCATAATCTACATATTGGCATCTGTCCATGTTTCAAGTTTCATGAAAAAATATGAATAACTTTTAAAGTTATCGCAGGATCCAGAAAAGTGTGACAGACAGACTGGACGGACAGAGCGCAAACCATAAGTCCCCTCCGGTGAAACCGGTAGGAGACAATAAAACATGATCCAGGCAGACTGTGGATATAGTTACCTTGTTGATACCTGGCAATACTGGTCATTGACCTCTAAGGGGCTATTCTCATAACTATTACTTGACAACTTGAGCAATTACTGCAATGTTCTTCAAATGTAAGGAGCTTTGCTCAATTCCATAGTCCACAGAACAATATAATCCATAAACAACAGCTTATTTTTCATAAGTTCTGCATCTTAAAATCAATATCAAGTTTGGTTAAGATTGGGTGATAATGTTTGGACAAAATATTTGGACACACAAGAGTGTTAACTGGATATTTTTAAACCCTAAGACCATAACTCTAATGTTCCTGCTGCTTTTAATCTGATCATACCCTATGGCAAATATATTACAACACAAAACCTATCTAGTTGACAAAAAAGTTCACAGGCCCTAGGTCACTCACCTGAGACATTAAGAAACTAAACTTTTATGTGCAGATTTTGCGATGTTTGTGTTTTGACTTAATGGCGAGCATTGTTTATTTACACTCAATAATTGTATTGGTATAATTTATATCGAAAAACAGACAGGGCCAGTTCAAACCCCAGGGGAATGATTTTAAAAAACTTGGTAGAGGACCACCATACTATGTTAGATTCTAAATATTACACCTCTGGGTCCTCTCATTTAAGAGAAGATGATTTAAAAGTAATTTTGCTATACAAGTCCATATTAATCATGTGACTTCTGGGGCACAAACTTGAACAAATTTAAGAATAACCACTAGACGATGTTACACACAAAATATGAAAAGGCTGCCTCTTGAGGTTTCAGACAAGAAGATTTTTGAAATTTTCATTACATTTATTTTTACCTCTTGATACCTTCATATGCAATGGACCGGAACGATTTGAACAACTTTGAAAGAGAGTAATCCAAGGATCCTTACTGGAAAGTTTCATTAAAATCTGTCCAGCAGTTCAGCTGGAGAAGTCATAAGAAGAATAGTTGTCGTAGTTACTGAGACTTGTACTTTTACATGCAAACTTAACCTGACTTTTCAAAGAACATTAACCAGAGCATTACCCTGACTCTATGTGAATAGTCAAGTTAATAAAAACTGTCGGACTTAGCGTTTTGAAACAGCAAAATGCTGTTGCTTTTATAACTCACAGTTCATAGGGCAATTTGGTTGGTAACTTGGCCTGAATGATGTACAACCCTTTGAGCGCTGAAACCGGATTTTGAAGGCCTTTGCAAACAGTTTGGATCCAGATGAGACGCCACAGAACGTGGCGTCTCATCAGGATCCAAACTGTTTGCTACTCTGATAGTATTCTTTGAAAAAAAAATCAAAGAAAATGCTAATTTTAGAAATTTAGCAGACAACATTTTAGCAGACGACAAATTTCCCAGCATGCAAAGGGATAATGTTTCATGCACAATTATGTTCATCAGATGGTAAGCCTTGGTAAAAGAAAGTGGAAACATGATATTCAATATTGGCTAATTGATAGATACCCACAAGATTCTTTGATAGGGGGAATAATTATAAGTGAACCATTATGCCTTAGCGATAATGGTAATAGTCCATTAATTGATGATTTACAATCAGCGACGAAGCAACATTTATGTTTCATTTATTACTTTCATTTTGAAACGTGAGATACCATGCTCCTAATTATGTTACAACAACCCAGTTCATTAGAAAAGCAGTCAATATCTCGGCTAATGTCTGTCTGCCATTTTGGAACAATTTTATAGTGCAAAATAAAACAACACAATATTGCAAAATTATGCGCTTTAATGGATTTTAAAACAAAATGTAACACAAACAAATCATTAACAAACATTAAAATGATAAATTACATCAAGCAATAAATTGTATGTATATATTAAAATGACAATATTTTGAGCAAAATGTTGGGTAGGGATCAAAATCAGATTTCCAAAATGGCAGACAAAACTTAAGTCACAAAATTCATGCAAATTATAATCAAATACAGAAAGCATGGTTACATGCATATGGAATGTATATACAAGGCAGAGTAGATTGGTCAATTCAAGTCATATTTTAGGCATCTAATGAAAATATAAGAATGAGAAATTAGTAAATTAATGTAACTGAACACATACAAGAATATTCAGTAACTCATTCTTTTCTGAATGAATGCTTATGATTTTAATAATTAATATTTATCAGCAGTATCATGTTAATGTAATGCATAAGTTAATTGATCATAAAAGGGAATGTGTTGTCTTTTATTTATGCATACTATTATGGCAATATGTGTTTTCCTTACCATACATTTTTCCACAACACATTGTTTTTCTTAAAATGTAGATTAATATATTCCATAAAGGAAATGATTGCATGTCAAAATGGATTTAATCCTACCAAAGATGGCTACCTGGTTTTGATCCCTTTACATCAATCATATCCTACTTCATGTAACTAACGAATCATTGATGAATATAGAAAACAGATATAGAACACCGTATTCCATGAACGCTGCTCAATCATGAATAAGACATTTGTGTTTCTAACAAGTTAAACAAATTCAAATATGTTAATCCATACTGTTTGTGTAGCTTAAAGAATGACAGTCTAGTTAAAGAAAACTTTCATGTTAAATTTATGACACTACATAGGCATTATGGAATAATATCAGTCGCATATAAGTATACATGTATACCGGTAATCATAAATGGTTTTACTATAATCAAAGGCACTTCAACTATTGACACTGTCTGGTTTCTTCAACTAACATTTCACAAACTATGTAAGATTATTATTTACAAATATAAAATTTCAGAGTTTGTCCAAATCACATGGATTTCCAATAATCACAAATCAAGTAAATGTTACTATGTTGAGTATATAAGAAAACCTGCACATATACTGAATGATATTTCTGAAGTCTTAAAGCATAAAGCAACACTATGAAATAACAAACAAACTTAACTTGTATTAAAGTAACTAACAGTACCATCACTAACCAATGTAGGTCAGAGATCTCATGTCTAGAACATTGAATGTTTTAGTATAAGGCAGAAATTTACTCCTCCACAATTATTTATATAACCACTAATTCGATAGGAAGTAACACTAAACATCCAATTATTGTTCTTTACATTTAAAGTTTTAAAAACAACTCCCATTCATTACTTTGAGCTTACACAGTATGCAATTTAATTAAAGGCTTTGGTATAAAATAAGCTTACAGTATTTACAATTTATTTAACTCTTTGAGTGCTGGAACCGAATTTGGAAGGACTTTGCAAACAGTTTGGATCCAGATGAGATGCCACAGAACGTGGCGTCTCATCAGGATCCAAACTGTTTGCTATTCTGATAGTATTCTTTGAAAAAAAATCGAAGAAAATGCTAATTTTAGAAATTCAGCAGACGACATTTTAGCAGACGACAAATTTCCCAGCATGCAAAGGGTTAAGAACTAGCACCACAACTCTTGAGAATACAAATTGGTAGTCTTGTATTCAACTATATAAGCACATAATTATCTTCATAAATTTGTTACAGTAAACATGCCTATCTAAACATTATGGTTAAAAACATAATATTGCACAGAAGAAGCATTCTTAATCCTGCATACCCGGTATATCACAATTCTTTCAATTTTGAAAGTCACTTTCTACAGGTCATAATGTCAAATATAATGTTAATATGATTTAAGCCAAGAATACTTCACATATTAATTCAATTGAATCATTGAATTGTTTACAGAAAATAAAAAAGTTATGCCCAATGGTCATTAAAAACATTTGTATACAAGAGGGCCATGATAGCCCTTAAAAGCTCATCTTTGTTCATGGACACCAACTGTTAAATACCTCACCTGGTGATCTAGTTTTTGATCCCCCCTTTATCAAGATTCATGGCCTTAATATTGTCAAAATAAACATTCTGACCAAGTTCCAAGTCATAAATGTGGCCTCGAGATTGGTAACAAGTATTTTTTTAAGATTTGACCTTGTGACCTAGTGTTTGGGCGCAACTTCTCCAGATTCAAACTTGGCCTAGATAATTTTTGAATGCATGTGACCCATATTCGAGCTCAGCTTTTGACGAACGTTTCCCTGATTCAAAATTGGCCTTAATATTGTCAAAATAAATATTCTGACCAAGTTTCATCAAAATTGAGTTATAAATGTGGCCTTTAGAGTAGTAACAAAGCTTTTCTAAGATCTGACCTAAAGACCTAATTTTTGGACACATGAGATCCAGATTTAGATATTGTCTAGCTGGACACACACATTTCATCAAGACTGGATTAAAAATATGGCCTCTAGAGTGGTAACAAGGTAAAAGTTGACGACATACAACGCACCAGGGCGATAAAAATTACTCATCACTGCTTTTCATATTTACCCAACAATTATTTTTGTAAACAATTCAAACTGGACCATTGACCTGATCTAAGACAAAACTTGTAAAACCCCATCGTTCACATTGCTCAATTACTTGGCAGCCTACTGTCAGATTAAATTCAAAAATAAAATATTTAAACAGTCTAATATTTGAGATCATTTAAACTACTGTTCATGCATAGTTGATGTCTTGTAATAATAAAATTGAGGGTCGAGAGTGAAATTTAAATTTATTATATACATATGAAATACTGGTGTATTTTTGGTATTTAATACAAACATCAGACCAGAATTCTGTATATCATTATCAATCCATTTCTGTATTAAACAGTTGAAAACAACAACAACAGACTTTTGAATGATGCCAGTAATGTGCAAATCTAAATGACATCAATATGTAGAGAATATATAGTGGTGACTTTTGATACCATGTGATATAAGACAAGTCTGGTATTGGGTAGGAAAAGGCGAGACTTGCCTTTTTGCCTGCCATATCGAACCAGTAGGAGAAAATATGAGTTTATAATCAAATATTGACACCATGAACTCATGTGACTAGTCATGTTGTTTTTCATCCTAAAAAGGTATATTATAAATGGAATAATTCATGGTTGTGGTGTTCTGATCTTTTGTATTGCACTCGTTGATTGGGAGGAATTGTATTCAACTCACCATGTGGGCTAGTGATAGACAACATCTCACAATTCACTTGTGCGAGACAACCCATTCAAACACCACAGTCTTGTAATATTGCCTAAATATCTGCTGAACATGTCGATTACAGATACAAGAATGTCACTCTCAACCCTCAACATATATGTGTGAATGACGGCACCTCACTGTGAACACCTGGTGTGGCTAGCCCTGTACATGGAATTACTACTGAATTGGTTTATTTACGAGCCTTGCTTTATGAAAAATGCGGTTTAATGCATGTGCGTTAAGTGTAGTCCCAGATTAATCAGGGACAACACTTTCCGCTTTAATGCTATTTTTCATTTAAAGAAAGTAGTATTTAAGCTAAAATCCACGCTTTCCAGGCGGAAAGTGTCATCCCTGATTAGCCTGTGCGGACTGCACAGGCTAATCTGGGACGACACTTTACACACATGCATTAAACCCCCTTTTCACAGAGGGAGGCTTTTATCTACAATGCGCATGTATCAGATCACTTGAGTATCATAGGGGTTTTTCTTCTTTGGGGTTGGAGGAGGCGGTGGTGGTTCAGGTGCCACTAAGTTACTGAAGCTGAAATACATGTACAACACACCCGTTATTTAGTGGTCTCTCACCCAGCAACACATTTACTGATCTCTAACCACAGCTTTATAAATGATGTCTAACATTGGAATTAATGAACTGACTACGTGCTCAAAACTGGATGGTGTCTGACAAAGAATCATGTTGGTATAATAGGATCTTTATAGACTTCGTCGTTATACACACGTAGCTCAGAAATCAATCAAGAACAATAACTTTGTGGTATTTCCAGTACTCAAAATACTAAACCCAAATTACCTTGACCATAAGAACATTAATTTCATTCTTGTTATATATACATAGCAAATGATTACTACTCATGTTGGAATGGCCAATATGAACAGAAATTACTATTTTGAAGTTAGAATTGGCATTTATAACTGAATGTACACATAAATGTGATTTGCTACAATAAGAATTGTGAACTGGTACCCAGTGACCAATTAACGGTCCAGGGTCTAAATGTTCTACACTTAAGTTATGCATTTTCTGTTTTATTCCTATATGTTTGTGGTAAAATTATATGGTTTTATTTGATGCTATTTGCAAACCCTCTCCTTTGAGAAATCAATAAATCTTATTTCAATTAGGGTGTTAGGGTTAATAATGACTTGAATTGACCAACACAACCTTTAAATAAAATCAAACACAGAGATGTGACTCACTAGACTAAATACACAGACATGAGGATAAATAACTCATGCAAACAGACTTTTCATTCATCACAAAATCATCACTGCCATTTTGTGAATAAGAAATCAAACTTTCTCAGCCAAGTGCAATATTACCTTCTTCTTAGATGAGCAGAATTTAAATGTTGTATATAAAGTCCTTGATAAATTACTTCCATATTTAACAAAAGAAGTCAACCAAAAAATGTAATAATAACAAATGTACTTATAAAATTATGTAATTTATTTATTATCTTTTTGATGCAAACTTCAAGCAGTTATTTTGTTTCCAAGAAAGATTCAAATGACAGCTCAAAGAAAAACAATTAAAAGAATACAATTACTCAGTAAAATGAGTTAGATCCTCAGCAACTTACAACATTTATAACAGCTGCACTATAAAAGTAATACTGCACATTCTCACAAAAAAGCCACACAAGTCCTGAGTTTTGGACCATGTTTTCAGCCAGTATACCTAGTAATTATCAACATGAATTTTAAAGGTAGGCTACTCACAAGTTCCATATTGAAGACTTTTTCTTGGAAGCTGAGATCTCCGGGTGCTCCCGTGATGCGCGGATCATCTCGGTCCAGCGCACGGCCTCCTGGAGCTCCATGAGGCGCTCCTTGTACTGGTTACGCTCCATCAGAACACGCGCCATCTCTACACGCGTGAAACGCTTACGTTGGGCCATCGGTACGTCATCCTGAACATGGAAACCATGAACCTGTTGTAGTTCCCAGACCGATGCATTGGAAATATAACACTTTTAAACATACAGAGTTAAATAAGCAGCAAAATAATATAACAAATTTCAAATAAGGCCAGCTCAAAATGCACTGTACTGCTTTTGGTGCCTATACAATTGTCCCTCTGTTGCTTCATATTGCAGAAATAATGGAAAATTACACCAAAAACTGTCAGTCAAACGCAAAAGACAGATAAATTTTGACTGGGTCCAATATTTATTAACCCTTTGCATGCTGGGTAATTTGTCGTCTGCTAAAATGTCGTCTGCTGCATTTCTAAAATTTTCATTTTCTTTGATTTTTTTTCAAAGAATACTATCAGAATAGCAAACAGTTTGGATCCTGATGAGACGCCACGTTCTGTGGCGTCTCATCTGGATGCAAACTGTTTGCAAAGGCCTTCAAAATTCGGTTCAAGCACCCAAAGGGTTAACAAAGAATCAGGGTTACTGTTAGACAACTTTTTCAAAACAAAATCCCATATGCAACTGAACAAAACAAACTAATTTTGTAAGAATTGAAAGCGAATAAGCTAATTTAAAACAGTATGGATCATGTAAAACATTCTGCATTAAGTACACATGGTCAGTTTTAGCAATTGACCATATAAACATTGAAACTTAAAGCACAGAAAAGTAACACATTAGACAATGCCAATACCACCGGATATGTGTGTAACATAAACAGTAAAAAAAGATTTATTTCGATTTTAAATATACTAAAATATGTAGTTTGGTATTATTTAAACAAGACAGCCATGGGTCCTAAGCCGCACACCTGAGAAACAAAAAAGAGCTTAACTATTCTGAGAAGTTGGAGTTCAGAATAAATAAAAGTACTTAATGAAACATAAATACTAAATTCCGATGCACATTATTATAGAGTTATTATTCTCTCCCCCACCCACCTCATTCCCCCCTTATCATTCTCCCCC
>VMBQ01002048.1:24798-80100 GCA_007657795.1 Dreissena rostriformis | reverse complement strand
TGCACAGGCTAATCTGTGACGACACTTTACGCACATGCATTATGCCCAGTTTTCTCAGAACGCGACACATTTTTTTAACATTCCAAATGTCACAAGATCAAAAAACTGACTAATACGTATAATTTACCTTAACATTTCACAATATAATAAGACCTAATAAGACAACATAAGTTCTTGATTAACACAGCAATTTCAATTGTGACGCCATTAGTGAAAGTGGAAACTTACATGTAGTATCACAAAGTTATAACTTTATAAATACTTTGAAGTTTCAGAACTGACTTTTAACAAATGATTTCCAAAAATAAATTCAGATGTTGTTTTTTTACTTGGACATTTCATCTGCCTGGGAAAAAATAGGAACACAACAAACCTTGAGAGTTCATCCACCTTGGCAATAAGGTCATCTTTGACAATATTCAAGGCATTTCTGGAAAAAAAAGAGAAATACAATGTTGGATCAATCAAGAGAAGTGGCTTTGTCAGTGGTAAAATTAATTTCCTTCTTAGATCAGATTACAACAATGTGGAGAGAAGAAATGTCTTTATACAAGATATTGGCCATGACATTATTATTGAAATGTCTCGTTCACACTTGAGAGCTTTCAAAAAAAGTGCTAAATTAAATCAACAGTATGTAAACTCAATGTGGCAGATTGAGTATTTGAGTCTTGTTCTGAGAAAGCTGGGCTTAATGCATGTGCGTAAAGTGTCGTCCCAGATAAGCCTGTGCATTTCGCACAGGATAATCAGGGACGACACTTTCCGCTTTTATGACATTTTTTGTCTTCTTAGCAAAAAACCAATTTAGGCGGAAAGTGTCGTCCTTGATTAGCCTGTGCGAACTGCACAGGCTAATCTGGGACGACACTTTTCGCACATGCATGATGCCCAGTTTCTTCAGAACGCGACACATTTTAGAACAATTTTAATGAAACATCCTTTCAAGTCATATGCAAATCCAGATGATTAAAGGTCAATTTCTGTTTGCTTGTGATTATTTGAATGTTCACGATGAAAATAATATATAGAAGAATACCTTTTAAGTACATTAAGTAGAATGATAAAAAGAAACAAGCCACAGATTATTGATGATTGACTTTCAGAATAAAACCTTTTTGATGATAACCGACCATTTTTGTTCCTTAACAATCAACTAACAACAGCTGTCCCAAGACAGCGCGTTCGACTTTTCTTCCACTTTGATAAAATAATGTACATTTTCTGTCACCTGATATGTGTCGCGTTCTGAGAAAACTGGGCATAATGCATGTGCGTAAAGTGTCGTCCCAGATTAGACGGTGCAGTCTGCACAGGCTAATCAGGGACGACAATTTCCGCTTTTATGGAATTTTTGGTTTAAATGATGTCTCTTCTTAGCGAAAATCCAGTTTAGGCGGAAAGTGTAGTCCCGGATTAACCTGTGCAGACTGCACAGGCTAATCTGGGACGACACTTAACGCACATGCACTAAGCCCAGTTTTCTCAGAACACTACACTAATGACTGTCAAGACAAATTTCAGCACAATACCTCAAAGCAAAATCAAATTATTGAGTAAAACATTTTCTAATTTTAGTAACAATGACCTTGACTTGCCTGGCCCCAAAATGCAATCCCCCGCTAGGTCTGCAAGTACACTACCTTCACAAACATTTGAAGCAACTTATCTCAAGGCAAACTTACGTAATTTAAAGAATTTAAATTTCCTACTTTAAGTAACAGTATCCCTAACCCCACTTGCCCCAAATGCAATTGATAAATAGTCGAGCTAAAAAGGGCTAACGTAAATGTATGCTATATTTTCCTTTACAGGGCCTGAGTACCTACTTGGTGGCCAGTAACTCTGTATTCTCTAGGATGAGATTCTCCAGCTCCCGGCTCATACCTGCCAGCAAAAAAGCATGACAAGTTGAATACCAACATAATAACATGACACAATGAGCACCAAAACAATAACTATCTCTTACAATTCTGTGTCAGAAACTTGACATAAAACAGCACTGAATTTATGAACAAAAATCAGAAAAAAACTGCAAAATTAATTATAAACATTTTAAAACACAAAGGCATAAACTTTGTTTTGGTTAAGAATTTTACAAAAGCAATATGTTACCAGGACAAGCAAGTTATATGCATCATGCGTTTAAATATTTTCTAAATTCATGGTCTCATTAATAATAGTGGAAGAATAATATGCATCAAAAGCTTGCACATTTAATATGATGCACACAAATCTAACAGAGCCTTAACCGTAACTCTAAAGTGATGATGTAACAAACTAAATTTCATAGCAAACAGAGTGTTACTATATATAAAGCATTTAAATCTGTTTAATTAATGTAACTTGCACAATACTTTTACAATTTCAAATGTGATACTTTTTTTCAATCAAATGCTCGGAAATATTTTATCTTTATGAACATACAAAAGCGATGTGACTAAGAAGAAGTAAGAGGGAGGAAATTTCTGTTAACTGATTTAGGACAATGAGATGTGCACAATGGAATGATACAGTGTCCTTTTTAAACCGACATAAAACAAATACATATCCTGGAACTTTACACGAAGATTTATCTCTTAAATCCTTTTTTCTACTTCATATACTAAGGCTGCAAATGTAACAGTATTCATTGGGGGTGAATTTTGTAATGATTGTCATTTTGTTTCTTTATTCATACAAACAAAGCTGGCAAGATTTCATTTTTACTTCATGTCCTGATAATCTTCATTTTCTTCAGAATGATGCCATTTGCATGCTGGGAAATTTGTCGTCTGCTAAAATGTAGTCTGCTAAATTTCTAAAATTAGCATTTTCTTCGATTTTTTTTCAAAGAATACTATCAGAAAAGCAAACAGTTTGGATCCTGATGAGACGCCACGTTCTGTGGCGTCTCATCTGGATCCAAACTGTTTGCAAAGGCCTTCAAAATCCGGTTCCAGCGCTCAAAGGGTTAACTTTGCCCAAACACAGAAGTGCTATGAGTGATGACACAGCAAACAAAAGGTCTGAACAGTGCACATTAATATACAACAGCGTACTAGCTTACCAAAAAAGTTGTCACTGACTGATATCCCAGATGAGAACATCCAAGTAGTCAGGGAGGGGGTGAAAAGAAAGAAAAAACAATGGGTTAGCTCTCTCTTCACTAGGTTAAATAATATTATATTCTATCATACAGTATGGTCCTGTTTGCTAGAACATCAATAAGATATACCATTTTCAATAATTGTGGCATATTCTTAACGTAGTCTCTTCTTAATACATGTCTTTACCACTGATCATTTAAAGCACGTAAGTGAAACCACAAATTGGTAGCACAGAATGAGACACAAGTAGGTTATATATTGTCAAATGGCATTATAAAGACATAAAAAACATCACTGTGTAGGAAAGTTACTTAGGAACCCTGCTATTCACATTCAAAGCTCAATTACTTCAGTTTTCAATTTTGTTTTGATGGAAATGCACATTATATTCATGGTTTTATATGGACAGTTGATAAACCATATGCTAGCACTAGCCAAAATAAGTAATTAAACAAGGCTTGTCACCATAGGATGACATATACCCCCTTTTTCCACATTTTTTTAAACCTAAACGCGAAGTGTTTTTCCACATTTTTCGAAACCTAAACGCAAAGTGTGATGGAATTTCAGACGGACAGACGGACAGTGCGATCATTATACATGTATGCCCACCTTTGGGGGCATAAAAAACAATTGTGTGTCTTCCACAACCTTTTTTTTTTTAAAGATATTTGCTATTTTAAAATTGTACGTTCACATATAAAGAAGGCGTAAACTAAATGCTTAATCTGTGAATAACTGTATTAAAGAGCTGATATCAAAGGCTGACAACATCATGTCCTGTCTACTTCTGTTTGATAAACAGTCAACATTGAAACAGAAATTGGTATATTTGTGTTAATTTATTTGTTCAAGCAAACAGAACCAGACCTTCATTGATATCAGTGGCACAACTAAACTTATATTAGTATGTTGCAAATATTAAAGACAAGTCTCAACTTAAGACAACATAAGACAACTTGAAGCAAACAATGTTTGTGTTATTTTTAAGTTGCTTAATCCACTGCATACAGTACATTGTATTTAAAGATATAATATTCCTTTCATATAAATTCCTTTCAAGAATTACAGTTGAACTAACAGACAGTGCTAATACCTTTTCCAAGTAAGACACCAGCGCTTTATGTAGAACCATTAAACAATTATATAATTATTCACATTTTGTTTGATTAATATGTTGAATGTTTATTTTTTTTTAATTATTTATAGATTGCACAGATATGAGCCTTGCTCTGTGAAAAGGGGCTTAAATGCATAAGCGTAAAGTGTTGCCCCAGATTAGCCTGTGCAGTCAGCACAGGCTAATCAGGGACAACACTTTCCGCTAAAACTGGATTTTCGTCAAGAAGAGTCTTTCTTTAAACGAAAAATATCAAAAAAGCGGAAAGTCTCTTCCCTGATGAGCCTGTGCAGACTGCTCAGGCTTATCAGGGACGAGACTTTACGCACATTCATTAAACCCCCTTTTCACAGAGCTAGGCTCATATATGGGTGCTATGTTATATATTCTATATAAGCTGTCCTACCAGTGGAATTGCGTTCCTCTTTCTCTTCATCACTATCTGTTACAAAAACAACACAAAACAACATGAACAACACAACTACATGCTGGAGAATACAACAATAATGCAACAATAATGCAACATCCACAACTAGGCATGGCAGTTTATTAACTAAGCAATCAAGAAAAGAAACCCAAACAAACCAAAGATGTTCAATATGTTGTTAAACAACATATTCTTCATTATATATAATTCCACTTTAGCATATATTTTGCTCTTTGGAATAATGTTATAAGTTTAAAATACTTTTACAACTGGTTAATAAATCTGCCAAGCCCCTTTACATAAACTTGAATCATTAATGACTAATTAAGCTTTCAAAAATGCTTTAATACACAAAAAAGGCATTTGTTTCCACTAACATTGCCAAAACAATTAGGGTAGCTTAGATTGGTCTGCGTTTTTGTTATTACCTTTTTGACTATTGTCAACCATTAAAGAAAATGCGACAACATGCAGTAATCTTCCCAATCTTAAGTTGACATTCTTTTTTGTTACTTTTTTCTAATTTAAATTTAATTTCGAAAGTACAATCAAATGTAGCAAAAAATATTGCAAACTTCACAGTTTATTTAGAGAATGTGATTGAATTTAGCAAATATGATTGAAAAACTAAACCTGGAAAACCGAAAAAAGTTTAGGCTCTGCACAATTTGGTAAGTGGGAAAAAAACACTTTTTTATCGCATTATAAAACTAAATTGTTTTCTAACAATCAAACAAACTGCATCTGTACATTCTATATTGCTACTCGCTACAAAATTCAAAGTGCAAAATAAAGCAAAGATCTACTCTCTTTCTGCTTTGTAAGTATTATGTATGTTTTCTTTCAGTCACCTGATATAATAACCACAAAGACATATTTGAAGTTAAGTATCTGTGGCTATTTCATAGTATATGTAAACTTAAAGCTGAAAGTTAATAAAATAATTAAAACAAGAAATGAGACAATGTCAAAAAAATTGATTTTCATTTTTTACCAAATTGAATTAATTTAAATGAATTAAAATTACAAACAAAATTACAGCACAAAAACTGTGTTAGAAGCCTGCTGTCAGGCCCAGCTGTTGTTAAGTTCTGAGAACGCTCCCAGAGTGGCTACTGACCTCACGCCACCTGGTAACAAGGCCAACATCATGTATAGTACAACATTGGCATGTGCAATATGCCATTGATATACTATATGCTATACATACCGGTAGAATATTTAATGTTCTCTCAGCTAATAAGAAAATCTATAAACATGCACATATGTTAGTAGTTAGAGTATGTCTACGAGGTTACAAGAATCAGACAGCTATAGAACTAAATGCACTGCTATACAACATATACATTTCTTTCATGCATTACAGACAAAACAGACGATGATACATTGTATTGTTAAAATGACAATTCTTTGAAAAGAGGGGGCAAGTCTTTTACCAAGCAGAGTTTCATGTTAACTGCAAAACGCTATGTTGATTTCTTGGAATGCAGTTGAAACAAAATAAACATAAGAAACCATCTATTATGAGAAAATAGTAAAATTTCCTTGAGAAGACAGTTAGTCATGTTATTTTAACAAAATTTTAATGGCATTTCAGAGCATTTAAATTTTTATAACAATTGTTTCACCAGAGCAAACAAAAGATTGATGTTCATGACAATTAAAAATTGAATCGAAATACCAGTATGAATGTCATGCAAATGTTGGAAGCAAAATAAGGAATTCCAGGCCTGACCTTTTGAAGATAGGGACCTTCACAAGCAATGGAGAGTTTAACCGGTAGGGACCAAATATTAAGCCCCTCACAAGCGATTGGATGGTGAAACCAGTAGAAACCAAAGTTAAAGCTCCTCACGGGCAGTGGTTTGTTTAAACCAGTAGGGATGAAGACCATTGACAGATAGGAATTGATATAAGAACCCAAGAGACGTAATAACTGAGGAATCATAACAAAGCTAAGCTATATCTCCAGGAATCACTTCAGCATTTCAGTGAAGCAGGAAAGTAAATCAGTTATTATATTTTATATTCAGTCCATTGAATATCTTTTTGGTTAATCTTGATTTAAATATGTGTATCAAATATATGGTCAAGGTTTTTTCATTGTTCATGCCAAACAAAAATAAAGGAGAATAGAATTCATAACAGCACAGACAGGAATCAACTAAAACGAAAAACAAACATTCAAACTAACAGACAACACAAATGTGTCACTAAAAGTAGTTGTTCATGTTAAACGATACAAAGATAAATAACAACCAGCTACAAAGGGAAACAATCCATTCAAAAGAGTGTGTAGTTACTATACCTGATGAAGCATAATCTGCAGGGTTTACTGCCCTTCCTTTAATAAAATTCAGCAAACACAGGTTTTGAAAAAGCTCCTTACATAAATAAGCATAAAACTTGGGGAGGGAATAGAAAATCACCAACATCCAAAATTAACTTGCAGTTTGCAGAATATTTTCAAACAATATCGTTTGAAAGAGTGATATATATTTTGTTATGTTAGATAATAATTAAAACCTAATACTGTATGTAGCCAGCCACCAAAGAGTCAATGGTAAGCACACAAATAGCCCACTTTGCAGAAAAGCATGCTTGATTCTTGCTAATAGTAACCATTACTCTTATTAAAAAATATTGACATCTAATTAATAAGGCCCAAAAATATTGTAACATTAACGGTAATAGATTACAGCAACCCAAATCACCAAACCATACATCTAGAAAAATATAAACCACATGCTGTAACTAGTCTAGTCGCTTAAACCCTGATAATTTAATACATGTACTTACATATAATTATGTTGGTCAGAAGAGATCAAAAGATAAATATGTTATTTGACGAGCCGTTTTTTAATTTTAAACCTAACATAATATTATTTCATGTACCGGTACATGTTGGAAAGGATGGAAAAGTTTCATCAAAGCCTGGTATCTGCTCGACAGTTCCAAAGTATGAGACAGGCAGCAACACAATAGTA
This sequence comes from Dreissena rostriformis, assembly GCA_007657795.1. Classification (NCBI taxonomy): domain Eukaryota; kingdom Metazoa; phylum Mollusca; class Bivalvia; order Myida; family Dreissenidae; genus Dreissena; species Dreissena rostriformis. The sequence goes on along the minus strand of VMBQ01002048.1, from coordinate 72,477 downwards.
ATGGCCTCACCTGTAATATCAGCACCAAAGTCCACGTCACCTATCAAGTCTGCATCCTGTATGGTGAGCTCATCGTAGATGGAAGTGTTATTATGTCTGAAATAATGATCATGTGAAACATTCAAAGTAACGGGCACTCTTTATGCCAGACAAATACCTATACAGATTCTTGCCCAGCTATGTTGGAACTATATATTACCTATTCAGATTATTAGTCATTGAGTTTTATCTAATATTTGCAAATCTATCCAGGGACCATTACATCTCAATATAAATTTACGCTTAATTATAAATGTGATGTCCACGGCTCTGTTAATATCAGTTTCATGTACATGTCATCAACATCAAAGCTCACATTAAACACTACTTTATCCTATGTTATACACATGAACATTGTTTCACCTATTAAACAACTTATAGGAATATACTAATTCTTTTAAGAAACTCCCTGAGTAATAGCCCTTCTGTATTGACTCACTTGCGAGGTTTGTTTGTGCCGTTGGACTCCATGGATTCCTCCATATCATCCAGCTCTGGGGTGGTGGCAACTATGTGAGCAATGGTTTCATCAAGGCCTGAACACAAACAGTACACATATATTATCAAAGGCTGTCATTACAAATGGTCTCAACCCTATATGCAATTTAGAGCAGATGAGCAGAAACCCGAGTTTCAACTTTGATGTGCCTGCCAAAAACCCACTGTCTTTCCAAAAACAACATACCCCAATATTATATTTAATATTTTTCTAGAACAAATTGGTTAATATGGTCAAAGTTGTCCAAAATGCTTACAGCACATTAACAATTAAGGTATTGTTATGGATTTGATACCAATTTTTAGTTGGCATTAATTTAAATTGATTAATTATGTCAATGTACGAGGGATGATTGAAAAATTTAAGGAAATTTCTTCTCAAAACATAGTGTTTCATTATATTTGCATGACATAGAGGGGCATACACATATTTATAATATTTGTTTCATTTTCTTCAAATCTGAGTTGTTTAAGTGGTATTTGAGAAAACCGCTATTTTATAAATTGAAGCATGCTATTTTGAATTGATTTGAAAGTGGTGTTTAAAAGTCGCAGTTGTATCATTGTTCGGCCTGCAGGTTGAAGTTATATATGAATAGTGTGAATTTATGGGGAAACTTTGTAAATAAAATTCATACAGCAAGTTTATACCATTGCTATTTACTTGAAAATACCAAATAATCGAAAATTCTATTCTGTAAAAACCATTACTATTTTAAAGATTGGAATTGAAAAAAACTTATTGGATTGCCTTGCATAAGCAAGCAATCATTCTGTATAATTACACTTCAGCTTGAAATGTTTACTGATGTGCGGCCATTAACAATTGGATGTAACTGTATCTAGTTCCAACACACACAATACTCACCAAAGTAAATATCCAAGGAAACGCAATAGAAGGAAGAATAATAACAATTATATAATGTGCATTAAATATGATGCTACAATTATGCATATAATTTTATTTTTGATACATGTAGATGTTACTTGTAATGTGCATATAGATAAAGCTGTGAAGGGGGTTTCAACAAAGTGATAATTATCTAAATAGATTTAAAGGAATAATTATAATTGTTCCATTCTGTAACAGAAGAATTTGAATACTGTAAAAGATGGCAACTTAAAGCATGGTGTTTGCAGCATTGGTTTATTTAGCATACTATAGAGGTATAATTTACATATAATAATTGCATGGATTTTTTCTTTGGAACTTTTAGGACTTACATGGATTTCAGATTGATGACATTGTAAAATGCAGGTTAAAACAGTAGTTACCTGGTTGTATGACCGGTCGTGCTACTTGTTTACGCAGGAGAAGAAAGTATTGTTATAAATGACAGTATAAAGATGAATACATGTATGTGTAGTTAGCATTACAAAATACTTTAAAAGTATGTTTGTGAAAATTGCTAATAAGCAAGAACATATTAGCATTCCCATCAAGGCTGGAGAAAGTAATTTTGAACTAAACTTATAATTAATAATACAATTTTACTTAAACTTTCACAAGTTTGAATAAATGTTTCCATTTACATCCGATCATGAACAGCTAATATATGGCAATAATACAATTATTAAAATTAAAATAACACAGCTGTATTTATTCATGGTTCAAGGTGAATTTTGTATTTAATCGGCTAAAAGATTAACACATCCAAACCTTATCACTTTTAAAGGTAAATCAAACCCAGCCCTGATACAATCTAGCTCTGCCTTGCACACACACAAATCAAATAGAAAGAGACATGCTTACGGTACATGTGACAACCTAGGGAGCACAAGAATGAAAATCATAAGGGAATACATAAGGGCCTCGCTCTGTGAAAAGGGGTTTAATGCATGTGTGTAAAGTGTCATCCCAGATTAGCCAGTGCAGTCCACACAGGCTAATCAGGAACGACACTTTCCATTTAAAGAAAGTCTCTTCTAAACAAAAATCCAGTTTAGGCGGAAAGCGTCATCCTTGATTAGTCTGTGCATTAAACCCCCTTTTCACAGAGCGAGGCTCATATTAAAAGCTTAAATCAAAAGTAATGTGCAATATATACAAACTTAGAACTCTATATTTAAGGGCATAAATTGTGGCTATGAATATTCAATAACAAACAAAACTACAGGAATTACATATTGGCATGAGTCAGAAATGTAATGAAAACAATACAAAAATAAGGACGTTGTTTAAAGAACATAATTTATAACTTCGTTTTCAGCTTTGATTAAATATAGGTTTGCTGATAAAAACTCTGCAACCAACAAATCTAATGCAGAATAGATCCATATTTCAGCCACCATTCTGTTAAGTATGAGAGTAGCGTTGAATGCCTTACCAGGGATGGAATCCTCTTCATACGAGAAATCATTATCATCGAATACAGGAGACATTGGTTCCTGGGGTGAGGTTGCTGCTTGGCTCTTCACTTCTGAGTTCTTCTTGTGTGGTCTTATACTCACACTGGATTTCTTGCTTGTCACTTTGGCCATTTTAGGAGTTGCTATGTCAACATTTTTCGTTTTACCTTTCACTTTTTGTGTCTCTGCCATGTCATCTTTTACATGATTTACCTTGCTATGTTCCACACCTGGTGTTTGAGTCACATTTTCTTCTTTCCCAGTCTCAATATCAACAGAAATATCAAAGTTTCTAGTCAATGAACTTTCTACATTAACTGTGTCTCTATCTTTTACTACATTTTCAACACTGACAGTAGCATCACCGGACCCATCTTTAGACTGATTAGAGGAAATATCTTTCTGAGCATTTTCGGCCTGAGCCATGTCCTGGACTTCCACTACCAGCTTTGTCTCAGTTTCAGTCTGAGAATCAGACACTGCCTTCTTTGTGTCAGCTCTGTGAGGTGTTTCAGTGCCTGGACTGGACTGACTAGATTGCACCTGGGAGGTCTGGGTGGGGCCAGAGGCACTGAGATCCTTCTTTGACTCTTCTGTTTCTGATAAACATGGCCAACAATAACAACATGAAACAAACTGTAAACAAAACAAATAATGGAAATAAAAAGCCACTGTTATGAACCTGAGTCAAGGGTTTATGGTTCAGCTAATACATCAAGCATATTGTAAGCTGCTCATGAAATAGCCAACCCAAGACTCTCAAATCGCTTTTGTTGCATATTTTCATTGTCTTTTTCTTTTAAAATTCCCATTCGCAGAAGAAAACAGTGTTTTGAAAGATATCTGAAAACATTGTAATCAATGTTCATACTCAATTTATAATCCAACAAGGCCTGTCACCATAGGATGACATATGCCACCTTTTTCTACATTTTTCTAAACCAAAACGCAAAGTGTTTTTCCACATTTTTCGAAACCTAAACGCAAAGTGTGACAGAATTTCAGACNCTTCGAAAGGGGGCATAATAAACTTTTTTCATGAGCAGCTTCAACTATTAGGGACATGCATGTGTTTGTTACCAAAATTCACTGCTACAATACACCATGGATTCAAGGACATATAAGCAGCCATATGAAATGTAATACACGAAGATACATGTATGAAATAATAATGATCAAACAACATAACTTTACATGATCCTAAAAAAGCCATGCTGTGCTCTAGCCAGTGCACGGTTCCGTTAAACAGAGGTGTTAACAAGGTCTGCATAATTTGAAGTTTTTTCGTGATCAGACAAAAAATAAATGATGTCCAAATGCAAACATTCACATGGAAATATAAAACTGGCTAGAATAACACACAGCCTTCAACCAAAATTGTGCCAAACTAAAATATACATTATATGACACAATACCAAAAAACACACTGAAAAAGCAAACCCAGGAGAACACATACTTGTTGCAGTAGAAAACTCCCGTACATCAACCCTGTCTGTGTTCTGCTCCCTGTCTGTTGTCTCTGTCATCAAAACAGACTGCCGCCCGTGGTTGGAGTTAATGTCAGGTGCTTCGAGGCCCCCGAGTTCGCTCTTAATACTGACATTGGAGTCCTTGCCGCTATGAGAAGACATCATGTCAAAGGCGCTTGCGTCTGGAGGGGAGTCCGTGGAGTTGAGGTGCACACTTCCTGTGAGATTCACACCTCCAACCTGCTTGAGACTCGGCAGATTGAACATGCCTCTGAGGGGAAGAAAGAGAAAATAGGGAGTGAGAATATAAATCGTGGTTACATAAATTATAGTAATTGATAAGTATACAGTTATGCACATAAACTAAAAAAATCAATTAAAAAGAAATTAGAAATTTGTCAGAGACACTTATGCCCCAACAACACATGTTTGGACACAGAAAAATCCACTATCTGTTCTACAGCAGAAAAAAGACAAAGGGCCCAAACTTGTCGCATTCAAAATGCTTACCTTCACATTCAACTGTATAAGTTTGAGCAAACTCTCAGCCAAGCAGATAGTGAATTTAAGTACAGTGGAAAACAGACAAAGAGTCATCATTCTGTCAAACTAATTCTTTCTTTATGATCATAATACTACACATTAAAGTCATTCAACTGTGAAAGTATGAGCGTGATCCACCCAGTAGATTAGGATAAGTTGAGAACACACAATTTTGTGACTTAAAATTCCATACTGGTACAACAGACTAAGGACCATAATTCTGACAAAACATAGTAGTTAAAGAAAAGTTAAAAACAAAATTTTGGGGGCAATATGTTATGTAGAGCAAAAACTGACAAAGGGCCCGCAAAAAATTCACTTTTCAATTATGTTCACATTAATTAAGGCCATTTAACTGTGAGTTTAGAGAGTCCATCCAGTAATTAGAGAAGTTGAAAACACAAGCTTCAGGCCATGATATATTCTATGTTGGAAAAACATACAAAGGGCAATAATTCTGCCAAAATTGACGCAGTCCAAAATTCTTTCTTTTTGATCATCTACACATTTAATTATTCAATTAGGTAATATGACTTATTAGAATGTGAATGATTGAGCAAGATTCACAGTTTAAAGAGGAGTTCAAAACACAAACCTTGGGACGAACGTAACGAAAGGACCAACAAGAGCAATGCATAATGCCTAACAATCCATGGCAACAAAATAAATATAAGAAATCCTGATCTTAATAAGTTGTCAAAATCAATTTTTCAATGTTATTGATTATTAAAACTATTTATAAAATTGATAAGAAGTGCAAAGTCAGGACAACTGGTTAAGATGCAGAGAACAACTCTGCATCTGCATATGTTGAGCTTTGCATATTCTAATGAGTTATTGATGACATGCATTGCAGTTATGTAACGTATATTATATAATATGTAATACATGAAGGTAAGTATGTTCAGAATTAAAGGAAAATGTACACAATCAGTCACATAGACATAAATAGTATTATGCATTTAGTGTTATACTTTAAAGATAGAATGTAAGACAATTGCATCTGTTACACACGGATATTTTACAGCCAAAGAAACCTAATTCAAACAACAACTGTGAACAAATAACTCTAAGACAAAAAAACAAAAAAAAACAGACATCAACACTTTCATGTGTTGTTGCTTTTTTAGGCTTTTTGTTTAACAATATTTAAGAAAAAATAAATCATTAAATCTTAACTAGTGTATTTGGACACATTGACAAGCTGTTTTATCATTTAAACCCCTTTATTTTTATATTTTTTTTTATATTTAGCACTTTCACTTATTGTTATCATTTAAATGATTAAAGTTGTTCTATGCTTTGCAAAACATTGAGATACATAGAATAAAGATGAAATAATGACAAGAACAAAACATGAGAACAGACTGAAGGCGCAAATGCAACATCATTCTCTAAGAGGCTTACAACTCCAAGGGAGATGACTGTGATGATCTTGGATATGAATACCCAGAGTAGCTTCCCTTGCGTGGGCCACGATCAATGCTATAGAACCAATGCAACACACTTACATTACAATAACTTTTTGTGATGCTAATTTCTAGGGCTTAATAAATTTGTATTGTGGCCATATATCCTGTATTTGCTGAAAGCTGCAATCCGTTTTCACAACTAAATTATTTTTCTAATGCACCATGCTAATACACATTAAATAGAAAAACAAACGACTATGGACACTTTCTGTATTTTAATTAGCATTTTAAGTAAAAAAAAAAATTGGTTACATTACAGTTTTATAATATATTACACACTTAGAATATCGCAAACTCTGCATATATGAATACTCCGCCTACATCAGAATTTCGATGAGAAAAATGGGCTTTTAAGTTTTTAAATAAATCAGAACTACCGTGATAAGTTTTTTCTTATAATTGACCTGGGGCCCTAATTTGTGGACACACATAACCCAGATTCAATTCTGGGTTTTATATCGTCAAGATAATTATTCTGACTAAGTTGTATCAAGATTGAGTCACAAACGGCTTCTACAGTGGTTACAACATTTTACAAGAATTCAACTTGTTACCAAGTTTTTGACCCATGGGACAAACATTCCATTTTTGCTTTGATATTGTAAAGAAATATATTCTGACCATGTGTCAAAAAATCATAAGTGTCATAAGTGGGGCTTCTAGAGTGGTAACAAGGCTTTTCTCAGATTTGACCTTGTGACCTAGTCATACCTCACCCAGATTCGAACCACACCTTGATTCTCACCAAGTTTCAACAATGTGTCATAAATTAGGCTTCTAGAGGGGTGACAAGGTTTTTATAAGAATTGACATTGTTTATGGGACAAAAATTCAAACTGGGCCAAGATATCCTTAAGATAAACGTTTGTTCAAGTTTCATCAAGATTGAGTCTTCAATATGGCTTCCAGAATGGTAACAATTTTTTTCTAAGATTTGACCTAGTTTATTCGACACACGTGACCAAGTAAACATTCTGACCAAGTTTCGTTAAGATTGGATGAAATACTGACAAAGAAAACAGCACACCGCCAGACATAGAGTGTTCACACAAGTTCACATTGAGAACTTTGTGCTCAGGTGATGCTAACAAATTGCAAGTGATAAATAATGGGACAAAATGCATGTTGTTACTGATTTGTGTACCAGGTATATCAATACACACATGATGAATACTATACTATTTTTAATGATCTTTCTGATAATGTTGTTGTTGCTTGTACCTACCTAGCTCTAGGACTATTTGCCATCTCTGCGATCCGATCAGTTCCCATGAGCATCTTGGCTCGCTCCATATAGTCCATGTGAGTGCGCATCAACTGAAAGAGCACAGAATAGCTAGTCTTGTCTATATCTATATAGGATAATGTAAGAAATACTGGTATGTTTCATTCAAGGGAAAAATTCAGAGTGAATAAATATCGCTCCCAGAGTGGTTATATGTCTTTTGTCAGATTTGACCTAGTTTTTTAACATGTGACCTAGATTCAAACTTGGCTTCAATATTGTCAAGATAAACATCCTGACCAAGTTTCATAAAGGTTGAGGTAAAAATGTAGAGTTTTACACATTTGGCCTAGTAACCTAGATTTGACACATGTGACCCAGATTAAACTTGGCCTCGATTTTATCAATTTTCTAATCAAGTTCATTCAAGATTGAGTTTAAATGTGTCTTCTAGAGTGGTAACAAGTTTTTTTTATCAACATTGAGTCCAGGTGTGAATATTCATTATGTAAAAACAAGAATTAAGTATGAACAAATAATAAGTTACCCTAAAGCATTCTTTGCAGTGTGCATCACTGATTTTTATCTGCAGTCTGCTAAGAAGAAATATCAATTACAGATAACTTTATCACTTTATGGCCAAGGATGCAAACTGTTAATTAACATCCTATACCACAATCATTTACAAACCAGCTTGGCATTGCACCACAGTGCAATAATGCCACAATGACCCAAAATATCATCGAAAGATAACACTGTATTGAATTAATCCCATGCCTCCTACATGGCATGCAAAGTCATTATCAACCATATATTGCTGTTGATTACAGGTGAAGATAATCATCACAGGTTCTGAGGTACCTGTGATGATTATCTGCACCTGAAATCAGCAGCCAGTGCAACAGTAACTAATTACCAGTTGAATAAAAGTAATATTGTTCAAACCAACTGCTTAAAAAAATGCAGTTAAGCTTGTTTGCTGTGCATTCTTTGTTCACTCAATTATCCATTAAACCATTAAAAAATGACTATTACTGTTAACCGCTCCTCAATTTTAATACATAAGATAATGAACAAGAAGACTCGTACCTCTGTGTATCGTTCATGAACTTTATTGTACTCCTTCTTCAGCTCTGACTCCTTATCCTCCATTCTGGTTACTGAAATGGTTACACAGTTGTTTTAATGTTTTAGGCACTTAAAATGCACAAACTGTAGGTAAAACAAATTAAACAATTATGCTGTGAGAAAGTGAATTTAGTCCACACATTAAGAAGGTAAAAGCATTTTTATTCTAAATTTGCATGAACAAATCTTAGAAGATATTTTCATGAATCTGATAACTTCAAGACTATTTCTAGAATCATTTAAAATTAATGAATCCCAAACTGGTTCTAGAAATCCCTGCCATAATAATGGTGGGACCACACTACTACTCACAGTGGTCGGAGGCATTCTTGTTTTTGAGCTCGAGCATGCGCAAGGTGGACTCGAGACTCTCCACCTGCTCCTCCGTCTGCTTCTTCACTTCCTGATTCTCATCCTCCATCTCCAGGTATTTCTGAGGAGATAACACAAAAATTGGTGAAAAATGCATGGGTATTTTTTTAGCAAATTATGAACGTGTTGGTGAAATAAACAAATAGGTATTTCAGATAAAGTCTGGTAAAAAACAAATGTTGATGCATCATTATTATAATTATGTGAACAATTGTTTTATTGGGAATTCTACTTCATTCAAAAATATTGTTTCATATTATGTGAATATGCCCTTCATAAATATTCAACATAAATATCACATATTCACACATACCAAATGAGATATCACATTAATTTTGGTTACCATGTCCTAGGTTTATTTATGCAACAAGATGGGTTCAGTTTATGTATATACATTTTGTATGTGCTTTCCTGTGGTTTGAGTCATATTATTTGACATAAATATGTTATTATTCTCGCAAAGCTGTCCAGTTTAAATATTTTAATAGATAAATAAACAAAGAAACGCATAAAATGGTTATGGTGATCATTGAAAATACTAATTTTGCTTATCAAACTCAAATTAAAATCAATTATCTACCAGAACATTCTCAATTGTTTTGGTACAAGTACATACCTGCAAACATAATACCATACAATTAATTAATTACAAGATTGATAACTTTTATTCACATTTCCTATGTTATTAGGATTTTGCACTGTAGATTTTAGATCTTGTTTATTGAAGTTGGGGAAAAATATGTTATGTTTACATGTAGCACTGGAACTTCAACATTGGAATAGGTTCTTTTAAACGGACTTGATTCAAAAAACAATTATTACACCTAAGTCCAATAAAAAAATAAAAAAAATTAAATGGGATTATTCAAGAATTGCTTTAATTGTGAGTCAAAATTAGTATTAACCACCTCTATCTACATCATTCTTTATGTAGAACATTTTTAATGGCATAATCACCTGTGGAACCCTGTATATTTTCGAACACTGGACATATTTTTCTTGGTTCTAAGTTTTTTCTGTATTGTTAAGTCTAAGAATAGGTTGGTGAATACAGGCCCCGAACCTGTTAAAAAGAAAACATCACTCCTTAAAAACTGCTCCTGTTGATGTCCAATACTTATTATAGTAAGAAGTACTGGTTACATCTTCGCATAATTGAATGAGATACTGTACTTGAACTCAATCTTCATATTTCCAACCACTCGAGAATCTCAGCATTCATAGCAAATGTCAAGTGATGGGACAAATTATCGATGTTAATTTGCTACCAGTGGCAAATATCACATTATTGAGCATGGTAACACATGTAACATGTTGTAAACTTGTCTGCAATGACTTTGGAGTTTTCCTTGTGGCCTTAGAGTGATAAAAACGTTTTTCTTCTAAGATTCGACAGTGTAACCTAGTTTTTGAATGCATGTGACCTAGATTCAAACTCAGCTTAGATATTTTCAAAATAAACATTCTGAGGAAGTTTCATCAAGATTGGATGAAAATATTGCCTCTCTTTCGATAACGAGCTTAAAGTTGAGGACAAACAATGCACAGTGCTGGACATACCGTGATCACAATAGCTCACATGTGCACAAACAAATGATTTGTTTCCAGTGACCCAACCAGCCCATATTTTATGTCCAATGAATTTATTTGTATTTATTTTCAAATTGGATACACTTAAAAACTAACATCAACAAACTTTACTTTTCATGAGTTGTAGCAAATCCCAGCTGTACATAAACATATCATTTTGTATATAAAAATATTGGTTTAACAGAATCACCATAACAGTGTATTTTATTTTGGGATGCCATGGTCTGAACAAGGACTTTCATCGACTTTGGCTATCTACTGGTTAAGGTTGTCTTGACCTAACTCATTCAAAAATATAATCTCAGAAACAAACATCTTTCTCTGAGTTTATAAGTAAATGAATTTTTATGCTAAAAATTATACAATTAATTTATGGAAAATGTTCCTTTTCAAATACACAACCAATTTAATATATAATAATAATTTAGACAGTGAAGATAGACTTTCATGAAAGAGTCTATTGTCATGGCATAAACTTGGTCACTTAACAGAAACAATGGTGAAACAAGACTAGACAAAATCATAAAGAAGGTCCAAAATGACAAAACCATCAGAAATAAGGCCGTNGTATTTCAATAACTTGTGATATTTGCAAAAAATAAGTGTTAACATTCTGTCCAGGCTGAGTCCAGCCCATGTGTAAACCCCATGAGAACCCCGTTGAACCTGCACCCTGATAAAGCATTGTGAAAAAAAAAACAGTTTATTCCATGGTCGATGTCTTATTACAACTTAACAAAATAGTGTGTAATATTGAAAACACAAAAATAGAGACTCAAACTTTTGACTTATTATGATCTTGAGTTATGACCCTGAGCAGACATGCAGTGCCCCAGATAATTATTTGGGAAATAGGGTTTTCACCCATTGATTTTGAAAAATAGGGTAATTTCAGTTTTTAAATAGGTTGAAATGAGTTATAAAAATGTATGCCTCAAAATTATTCCTGCTTTTATTCTGTGGCAAAGATTGGGTGCAGTATGCACATTTAACTTTTTTTCTGTCCCGTCAACGTCAACAAATTCTAACCAGGGATATGACTTTTTCCACTTTTGACAGTTTTTTTCAGTCAAGGACTTTCTGTCATGTTTTTTTGGATGTCAACTTGCTACGTTCAACTGCTGCATACACAGTTACAAACGCTTAATTTGCTATGAAACTTAGTCTGCATAGTGTTTCAATAACTTCGACTGATTTGCTCCTCCGTCATCCAAGCTCTTGCTAACTTTTGAATGAATTTAAACGTCGCCGCGGTAAAAGAAAACACCGAAATTGAGCAAAGCATTTTCAATTGAGGCTTGTATCGTAGTGGTATGCATACAATTTAAAGAATTAGAGTAAAATTCAAATTGATTGCGTTTTCAATACACATTATATTGAATTTCTTTGCGTTTTTAAACATTTTAATAGGGTGAAAAACGTAGATACGCAGCTTATCTGGGGCACTGGGCATGACTGACTCATGCCTTTTGACTCAAACCGAAACAGTGCACAGGGCATTCCTATAATCTCAATAGGGCTTAACTGCATGGATTAAAAGGCTAGTAATTCCTCATGGCTTTTGGTCAGTTTGTATGAGCTTTTGGTTATTTTAGAAAAACACAACATGAGTTTTCTGTTAATTTAATAACAAGTCAATGAGAACATTCACCTATTTACAACCTGTAACTGACAAATCACATGTGTTTGATCCCTGGTTTTGCCAGCTAATTTTTAAACCCTTTGTCACTTTACAATCAATAAATTGCAAATTGAAATGCATTGCATCAGATATTATTCGTAGGAAAGATCAAGAGCGACATAGCAGGGTGCTTGGCCTTGGACCTTTTCCCCCTCCTTAATACCTGATCTGCTGACTTTCGTAGCTGTTTTTCTCGTTCATACTGTGTCAGTAACTGCTCATTGTCTTCTTTAAGTAATTCTATCTCAACGTCTGCTTCTTGTTTCTCTGTATACGCCAGATCAAGACTCTCTAAGATGCCTACTACTAGGGGCATGAGCTCTTTTACCACATCTTCGTCATACTTCTTAATCATCTTTTCAAATTCCGAATAAACAGACGATGCAAGCTGTGTCACTTTTTCAGACATGACATGGCCTTCTTCCTTCGTCCCGTACACAATTTCCGCCATCATAGAGGCCATATTTCAATTGTTTGTACACTTTTCTTGTACGTGGTTATAGCAGATTTGTTATTTTTAATTTGTCTCTGATGATAATATAAAATGATAATAAAAACTTTTGACAGATGTGTCTAACCGTCCTCCATTTTGGTAATGATTTACAGTCATGTGACAGGCACGCATGCGTACTCAGCGAATACGTCCGAAATTAAGGTTACATTACACTAAATTATTTGAGTAGTGCCTGTTTCTAAATAGTTCCTTTTCTCTTCGGGTTTACAAGTGATTAAGCGATCGCACCCATGCTTTTTGTTATAATTTCATGCATCCTTTCTGAGTGTGCAATGTTTTGGGGACATTTCATTGGGGATTACGTTGAAAGATGAACGTTTGGGGTGCGTTTATTGAAGTACGGGGCTTTTGTCGAAATTTCACTTTCGTAACTCATTTTTCCGAGGGCGATTGGCAATCGCCACGCAGAGTTGTCGTTCCTTGTTTTAAAATACACATTACATTCACATGTCATTGTGGTTGGAAAGTGATTGTGCCTTTAGAGAGTAATTTTACTTTCTTATAAGTTGCGAGACCATATATGTTTGACAGCATTTATTGAAAGAAGACAGATGTATCTGTATAATGATACCGGTCTCACAAAATTTGATGTAAAGGACATACAATAACAATGCTTTGAAAGTTGTCAGTTTCATAATTGGACCCTATGGGATATGGAATTAGTGTAATCCAGCCCGAAAACCAATCCAATCTCATACACAGTGATCGCCCTTTTGAATTTGTTTAGGTCACAATATACAAAGTCCAATCCCTAAAATAATTTAATGTAAAACCACATTCTCTTGATTGCGTATTTGAGAGCATTGAACGAAAACTACGGAATACCGTAAGTGCCATCGTGGTAACACATTAAAATCCAGTGGGCGACAATGCGAAAATACGATGACGACAGTGCGACAATACGATGGCGACAGTGCGATAGTACGATGGCGACAATGCGATAATACGGTGACGACAATGCGAGATTGCGAGAATACGATGACGACAGTGCGACAATGCGATGGCGACAGTACGACAATACGATGGCGACAGTGCGATAGTACGATGGCGGCAATGCGACAATGCGAGAGTGCGAGAATACGATGACGACAATGCGACAATACGATGACGACAGTGCGACAATACGATGGCGAAAGTGCAATAGTACGATGGCGACAATGCGACAATGCGGGAGTGCGAGAATACGATGACGACAGTGCGACAATACGATGGTGATAATGCGATAGTACGATGGCGACAATGCGATAATACAATTACGACAGTGCGACAATAGGATGGCGACAGTACGATATGACTATCGCATTGTCGCCATCGTTCTATCGCATTGTCGCCATCGTACTATCGCGTTGTCGCATTGTCACCATCGTACTTTCGTGTTATCGTACTGTCGTCATCGTGTTATCGCATTGTCGCCATCGTACTATCGCACTGTTGCCATCGTATGGTCGCACTGTCGTCATCGTATTCTCGCACTCTCGCCCTCTGGATTTTGTAACCACGATGGCCTAACGGTATTCCATAGAAAACTCTTCTAGGAGATTAATAAAACCATAACTTTTCTCATGTCTATGTGTACAACTTTTAACTTTGATAAAATATAAAAGTCAACATTTTACACGTAGGGAGAACATACGCGTACTTTTTCTTAAAGAGAAATCTTAGCAAACTGCATTTAAGGAAAAAAAATGTTCTGCAAGTGATATTTTAGAAAGAACTTGACACGCATCACAATTCCTTTTTTCAGCTTCTTTTTAGTTGATTGTAAACCGCCTTCATCGCACAAGTCTTTCATTTTAGTGTCCAATCTGAGAACATAATAGTGTTTTTATAAGCGGACATCGCTTACTGGAAATACAGAAATCTACAAGATTCTACATGAACCTAACTAAAATATACCACAATAGACATTACAAAGTTATATTTTGTATACGAAATGATAATCGAAGAGACCTAGACAATGTAATTTTATCAAGCAATATATACATACCGGTACATGTACATGACCTTCCAAAGTCATTAAAAGAAAGCCTATTGACGAACTCGTAAGATTAAAATCGCCAAAATAAAATTGAACAATATATAAAAGTGAATTTATAAAATTAATAGCATTATAAGAACGAGTTAACAATATTTTTTGCTATATATTATTATTATTTATTAATTCAATCATTAGTTTTGCTGGTATAGATTCTCCATTATCAAACTTTTTTCTTTAAATGAAGATTCAAGAATAATCATTATGATGATTAAAGGCAGTTTCATTACTTGGACATATTATGTTTGAAGATGGTTTATAGTTTTGCCGCGAATTTATATTTGCAATTAGCTATCCATGTTTTCTCGTCGTCAAATGAACGCGCATCTTTTTATTGAGCAACTCGTGTCAAAGCGGTACATTGACGAAGTCGTCGAAAGGGACATTAAATTTGAATGTTATGAGGCATGTTAAACTAAATAAAAACATCATTCTTATAGATATACAAATTACCCAGAGGAATTTGTCCACTTCATACTGAGGGCAAAATTTGTTCATAGATATGTCGAGAACGTCACCGGAATCGATTTGCTGTTTGTTTGAAGAAAAACAAAAAGTACCACGATCGAAGAAAAACTGTTATACCGGTAAACTCCGATGGGATGAATGTGAATGTAGCTTTGCGCTATATATCGGTAGCGTCTAATGTTTAGAGAAACGTGTGGGTTGTTTGGGGATTGTCGTGGCTTCACGCTCTTTGCTAATGAAGCTGGAATTGGAATGAATTACGTTGTCTTCCTGATATTGGCAATAAAAAGCTCTTGTTTGAAGCCACTTCGACGGTGCTACTATGACATCAGAAACAAACTTGAATGGTGTTATCTTTAGATAAACAAGTAAATTTAGTTTTTGCGATGGAATTGTAATCGCATGAAACGCGTGAAACCCGATTGTTCATGTATTAAATTTGAATTGTCAGGATCGCCGATTGACTGCAGCCATTGTTTCATATGAGAAGCAAACGGTGAAGAGCAGATTATCAGAAGCGTTGATGACTTGGTGTTGTTGGTGTTCGTTATACAAGGTAATTTTGACATAATAAAGCTCACTGGAATCGCTTGTATGTCACTTCCCATCAGTAAGGCTGTCACGTGAAATGCTCAGGGAACCTCAAAGCAAGCGTATCCAGATAATGTTGTACGAAATGAAACTGTCTAGAACCGTATGTTCGTAAATTGTTTATTTTACATTTTCACATATTTTTGTATGTGTTTGTCTTTTAAATGACGACACATTTAATAGATCGAGTACATACAAATATCTATGTTGTTCCTGTGGAATACATGCATGTGTAGATGCAATGAGTGATATAGATAAATATAGTGGTTTCTGTTTTTGTTATTGTCCAAGTTCACGTCCTTTTCTTTACAAACAGTGAGCAGTATCCATCTAGTTTTGATCGAAAGTTCGGCTCAGTCTGAATGTTGTCTTCACAACCCTTAGTATTGAACGTAATAAACATACACCAACCATCAATTTTATAACATAAGACTGTCTATTTATATAGAATACATATACATTATGTATTTATTTGGCAATATTGACATGTTTAATCTTACACTAGCCTATATTTCTATATTCCATTGCTGCGAAGACTTTGTGCGACGATTATCATACCGTGTGCAAGACAACTAGTTACGTATGCATGTATGCATACTCTTTAACTTGGCTTCCACCTTAAAGGAGTGTCAAATTCAGGCGTCCTCATTGAAGTTATTGTGTAATATCGTATATGGTGATTTATCGTATGCAAATGTTTCATTCGAACACGTTTCAAGTCTCGGAACAACGATGTCTGGAATGCACGACATGTTATATAATATCGTTGAATGGGGACATTTAATAATAAAAACATGAAGCATACTATTTATCAATGAAGAGAATATGGCCCAACAGAACGGCAATTTTATTGACGATTCACCACGTGAATTTAAATATGGATGGACCTGTGCACAGACGATCACATATTGAAAAATCGATGAATATTCGAGGCGGTTAAATTTTTTTCGCAATGGCGGGAGTTCGAAAATCGCAAAATTTATACATCCACAAGAATAAGTGTTTCCACACAACATGCCATATATTTCTCTTAAATTTCGACTTCTTGTGTAGGTATTTATCAGTCGCACTACGCCACACTATTTAGAGAAAGAACATATGAATAAGGTAATATTGATGTCCTTGTATTACGCAGTAATATTGATGTCCTTGTAGTATGCAGTTATATTTATGCCATTGTGTTATACAGTAATATTTATGCCATTGTTTTATGCAGTATTATTTATGTCAATGTATTATGCAGTAATATTTACGTCCTTGTATTATGCAGTATTATATATGTCAATGTATTATGCAGTATTATTAAAGTCAATGTATTATGCAGTAATATTCATGTCCTAGTATTATGCAGTATTATAAATGTCAATGTATTATGCAGTATTATTAAAGTCAATGTATTATGCAGTAATATTCATGGCCTTGTATTACGCAGTATTATAAATGTCATTGTATTATGCAGTATTATTTATGTCATTACATTATGCGTATTTATGTCCGTTTATTATGCAGCATTATTTATGTCTTTGTATTGTGCTGTATTATTTATGTTATTGTATTATGCAGGTATTTTATATCAATGTATTATGATGGTATTTTTATGCCATTGTATTATGCAGTATTATTTATGTCATTGTATAATGCATGTATATTTATGCCATTGTATTATTTAAGTATATTTATATAATTATATAATGCATGTTTATTTATGTCCTTGTATATGCAGGTATATTTATGTCATTGTATTATACATGTATATTTATGTCATTGTAATATGCAGGTATATTGATGTCTTGTATTATGCATTTATATGTATGCCCTTGTCATATGCAGTATTATTCATGTATTCGTGTGATACAGGTATATTTATGCCCTTATATTATACAGGTTTATTTATGTCCTTGTATTATCCATACTTCGAAGCATGACATTGGTCAATCGTGAAAACTACAAAAAATGTTTTTCGGTTTTCCATGATGCATTCACAAAACAATCTGACATTTATTCACAAAACAATTTTGTTAACTAATTTATTGATAACAAATCAGCCATTTACCTCACTTGTTTAAAAAATTGTAATTAAAAATGATGTCAACGTTTGGTCTCAGATTCGTTTACTACACATTTGATTCTATGTTGGCGTGTCCAGTGTGCACGTTTTCGGGTCTCTGAACGAAAAAGCGAACCTGGTTGACAATGCGGAAAGTTGGAGAAGAAAGCGCATAAAATGCATATAATAACCCGTCCATACGCATAAGTCCGTGTTATCTTATGCGAAAGCATAACAAACCACTGTCACACCGGGCTGGCGTTATTACTACGTACTTATGGCGACACAGAACACGGTGAGATCGCAAAGGACGTCGAGAGGTCAACTTCGAAAAAAATGAAAACGTTTCGTGAAAATCTGTTTAAATTTCATGAAAAATTACTCACAAGCATGCCGCAATTGCTATTTTTGTGTATTTTTTTTTTAACACTTTAGCCCCCCAAAAAAAACTAAACGTACCATGTGCAGTTTTATCGGCTTCACAGAATTTTTTTTTAGTGAGTTTTATTTTTCTGTAATATTACTATTTAAAGTTGTAAATTAATCACGCGCTTTCAAAATGATGTTGTTGAGGCACTAATCAAGTCCGCTGCAAGATTGAAACACAAAATTTATCAACGTTTAACCTTTATTTAAAATGCTTTAATGTCCAATGGATTTAAATTGTGGTTCCGTGAACCTACACAACGCACAAGTGGCAAGAATTTAAAATAATGCCAAATGGTATAAAAGTAAAGCCACGAAACACAGTTGAGACGCCTTTGCGGATATGACGCCATCCGCTCCGTTGCAGTAGTTTGTTTGACAGTAGCAGGTTGTCGTATCACCGGAAGTGACGCACGTGTCTGAGCCATAGTTTGTAAAGGTGCAGCCGCGAGAAATTACTGAAAACAAACCAGATCGTATAATGTATCAAATGTTACGTATTGAAAATTACGTGAGGAACGTATAATTCCATTTGTTGATGGTTGTTGCTGCATTTATATATTTTCAAACATCGCACTGCCCTTGTCAATAACTGTTGGAGGATCGTGGGCTTTACCTATTACCGTGTATAGCATGTTAAATGCGTGTAATTCTGTATACCGGTGTCCAAGTTCACATTTATATTGTAACCAAGTTAAACTAACCAAATTGGATTACATATAAAGTGTTAAGTATTCTAGCAGTGTACTTCAACAAAGTAGCTAGCTATACTTCGCATAAAAACCGGGCATAATAAGTTTATAATGTTAATTTTAGAAATATTTGTCAAATCTTGTTTAATTCGAGCTTTCCGTTTTAGTTTTTTTAAGCTTAAGCCGTTAAACTGTTGATGAATTTATTTAAGTTAAACAACTTGTATATAATGATTGGGAAAATTCGGTATAATTTGTTTTGCTAACATTTTCGCTAAATACGTTGTTTTTTGCACCTATATATACCTACAGTTAAGTTGTTGTTCGCTTTATCGGTAGTCAAATTTTGTAGCAACCGTTATTTTATACGTTTCTATCAAATAACTCGGACGAAGTCACATAAAAAAGAGATTAAATGTTTTCATCTAAGCAAAACGTGATTCAAATATGTACCATTTGTAATCACCACTTGAACTATTTAATTGTACACATGGGATAGTGGCATAACCCGTTGCAAAGAATATCCGTACGCATTACGTAACAAATTGTGTTCGTTCAAATCGAACCAAATACGAGTGGTATACAGTGCAAAATGAGTTTAGAAACAGTTCAGTCTGCTTAGTTTTACAGCGTTCAAAGTATCCCGAATTACCTCCACCATCGTTCTGTTTGAAGCATGAGCGACAGGCAGGCGAAGTTGTGCTGGTGGTGTCACACTTGTCCGAACTCGGCGCATCCGAACAATAGTGGCAGTACAGTGCTTGACTACTCGGCACTTTAACAGCACAAAAGATAAATGTACAATTAAACAGGCCCTTTTTCAATGTTGAAACACGGTTTATAACGCATGCATTTGAGACCGAACATTAATGTTTGACATTGCAAAAGTTTTACGTGACGAATATTAGAAATGCAACAACTATATATTTATGTATCATAGCATCAATATCTAATACAGCAAGTCTATTATAGACTTTTTTTCTGATCGATTGCTTATAAATTATAACAAAGAAAAATCTTAAGAAAAAGGAAACAAACACATGTATTCCACTTACTGAATACAAACATTATACAAGCCATCCATATTTTGGTAGACTTCCGCATAAGAACAACCATATCGTTTAAAGTTTATATGTTGTTAATTTCAAGCAAATATTAAATTGCTTAACCAGTTTATTGTTTGTACCGAGGAAACTTTTATTAGCTTACATTAAGACGTGTGTATATACCAGTTTATATCAATAAGCAATTATAGTAATAATAGCACCTTGACAGTTATATGGTTTTGCTTTAAGTCATAGATCCGTTTAACTGAAATGGTATCAGTGTTCACTAAAACACGATTTTATTTCCTTCTCTGCAACATGATAGCCCCTTAAGACAAAGAATGTGTCGCTTCATCGATCATGGTTGAATTACTAGTAATCGAAATTATTAACAGGTTTGCTATTGAATAATATATGTATGACTCACTTAAATAGTTCACAAATGCGAGTTTTAGTTCGGATCTTAATTTGAAACAGTATTGATATCATTTAAAAAAGATGATATATCATTTGTGGTACGGTGCTGTAGTTGTGTTTGTGTCTAACGGTAAGTTTATTAGAAAACATGACATGAGCATACATTTTGTATGACAGATAGATTGGCATCCACATATAGCTTATATAATAATATTATGTAATAATAATAAGAATGCATGCTTTCTTGACTTAGCGTTCGTGATGAATGCATTGGCTCGTACGTGTTACGTGTGTACCGGACGTGTAGCTGACGACGCATGCGCGTTGAACCTGGGACTGAACACAACGACGGGTTGCCTATCATGCAAGAAGACTGAACTTAATCGCGGTAAATACATTCCACAGATTTGTAAGTCTTAAATATTTTAAGCTAAAAATAAAAAAAAATCAACAAAAACACCAGTTATAACAACTGCAACTATACCACCACCACTACTTTTACTACCAACTCCAATCCACCACTATACCATCTTCACCACGACCCACCACCACTATCACCACCACAACTACTACCACCCTCAAACCACCACCACCACCACCACCACTACCACTACTGCGACTACTACCACTTCTGCTGATTCTGCTCATACCACTGTTACTCATATTGTTACTTCTACTACTTCGTTTTTCTAAAAAAAAATACAACAACAAAACAACATTAATTTAATAACAGATTAATGGACACATACGAGTTACATACTTAAAAGCTGCTACATCACGGAAGGTGGGATGAATTTAAATTTGGGTGAAGAAAAATTGTTCGCAATCGCAAGAGTTTCATAATCATCGAATCCAGTCAATTGAGCAATTAAATAATGGGATAAACGTCTAAAAACGGACTTAGACTTTTCAGTATAATATATGGTCATTGCTATGAAGGTCGTTCTTGTAAAATTCGATTCCTACAGTTTGTTTAAATGCACGCTATGTGTATTTAAAATATAAATTAAATGTACGTGGTACGTGTCTTTACTCTTTATAATCTAATAAGTATTGAAAAATATTGTGCAAACAATATTTGATATTCAGTGAAAATTATGAATGGCATGTGCAAACTATTTCACATGTTTTAGTGTTCACAAGGGAGTGTTCTTCGTTAAATATCCTGGCGGACTACTGCGAGGAGATCAACAGGCGTACAACCTGCTACTGTGACACAGACTACTGCAACACTGCTGGTCACGTGACAGTTTCCTTGACAACCACTGCAATAACGTTACTAGCATGTTTGAAGTGTAGATGGTCCAACAGATAAAGATATATAGTCTAGTGTAGACAAAGTCTCACATACAAACACTATGAAGAAACAAGGATTATATAATAAGTAAACATGTGTGTTGCAATTATAGTATGTCGTGTTATTTATTTTGAACATGGGGGTGTTCTTGTTGTTGTCATGCACGATGGGTTGAAATGTTGCACCAATAATCATTGACATTGACCTTTCCAAGTCCTTAACCTCATCTTGGGCGATTTGTATGGGTAATGTTGGGTAATTAATCGCAAATCTTGGACTTTAAATACACATTTAACTCACCGCATTGCATGTCAATATAACACATATAAAATACAATAATAATGCCCTTGAATAACAGTTTTATTGCCAAATGCAACATGATGCAATGAATTATTATATAAACGTATGCGTTAAGACCCTGTCTTTTTTAACCGCGTACTTTATTTACGGCGTAATATTATTGCGTTTCCGAGACATGAAAAAATTTATGCAATTCAACTTTAACCGACAAAGCAATATTTAAACAAAATATTGAGTATCGAGAAAACAATACTGAAATGCCATAGAAATTAACATAACGATCAAACTAATTTATGACACCATATTTTGTGGGCATGTGAAGTCAACACAATTCGGCAGCGGATTGATCACACGTTCATCATCTTCGTCCGCATTTTTAGAAAGGGTATACCATGCTTCAACCTAATCTCTATGTTTATTTAAATTGATTGATTTTTATGTCAGGGAAAACGTTCGTTATGTTTTGTGTGATACTTATGTAACACGTGTGTTGCTCGTAAGGGGAAAGCTGGTGTTCAAAACTTCAAATACATGGCTGATTTAACGATCTATCAGTATGCTATCGACTTAATCCACGCAGACACGTTTTAATCTATAAAATATTTTGTCAGATCACATTCTGCTTAAAAGAGGAGAACAATATAAGAAATAAAATCTAAAATATTCTCGACCGAAATGAAGAATGCAATTCAAATAAAATATAACATATTCTCATTGTTTCATTTGTAAAAGCCCCGCGAGGTAACCATGTCTGCAGGAGGTCCTCCAGAAGTGTCTAGAGTTTCTCGGATGAAGGATTTCAACGCAACTATGCAAAACTGATCTCAAACAACAACATATTAATATTCAAGTCGATGTCTTTAGCCATTTTGTGACAATGAAGCTGCAGAAGAACTGATATCAGAAAGTAATCCAAATAAACGGTTTATCAACGTTACGAAGCTATAAATATAACAATAAAACCCCATTCGTGTACATAATACTTTTTTGGAAAATTCTCATTGCAAAGTGCAGGTTTGTTCATCTGACCTTGGCCATAGTTCGTGTTATTCAAATGAATACATGCAAAGAAGAGAACCGAATAAAATCAACGTTAACTTTTTCAGTATGATTACTAAACATTTATGTTGAATTATAATATATATACTCATACCTCTTTATATATATATATTCTTGTATTGTTCAGATAATTAGGTAGTTACAGTTACAAATCTTGATATAAATAATACGTGAGTGAAATCATTTTGTAAATTGTTCTTATAACGAAGTCCCATCGAACTTTAATTCAATAAATTGAAAAAATATCGTTGCTGTTTTAGTGTTATAAAATTATTAAGCTGTTAATGTTTCTGTAACCTTAAATAAACGGTACAGCAAGGAACACATAAGGACTGTCATTAGCCATATTGCTACATGGTGTTTGAGTTCATCATGTATGAATGATACAACAAAGATTGTGTTCATTTTTAGAAAATAAAATTGTGTAATTAGCATAACTGTTTGTAGTAGAGGTAAACCTCAGTCTATTTCTGATGTGAATACACGTGAAGGAGAACCTACAAACGTTTCAAATATCACAAACATTTTAGTTTTTTTATTGAATATACATAAAGAGAACTAAATCAAAACGCTTCGCACACGTCTCAAAAATATTATTAAACATCGAGTACCGGTAGACTGTAAATAAAATGCAAATATGAGAACTTAAATCACAAGGGCTAAAGTCGGTTATAGTAACAATCGCACAGTCTGTTAAGATCCACATGAGTGACAAAAGAATGTTGCATAGGCAAAATATGACCGTCATTGCGTGCAGCAGCAGTTACAACGGCACAATTTGCTGTTTATACACGCTTTATACATTTCTAAAAAGCAAATCAACGGTTTTGTTTATATTATATGTAATGCATGACGCGTGCGATCGCCAACGAAACAGCGATCGCTCCAACGGAAACTGTAGACAGGCCTGCAACGTTGCACAAATCTGAGTCGCACGAACACGTTGTGACGTCATTGGATGAGTAGCAGTAGTCGCCACGGGCATTTGCAAAAAGGTTGCAGTTTCTTGAGACAACTGGAAAAAGACACGTTCATTGTTTATAAATGGTGTAATGAGTATTTGTTGCGCTGTGGAAAACCCGGGCTAAATGCATGTGCGTAAGTGTCCTGCCAGATTAGCAGTGCAGTCCGCACAGGCTAATCAGGGACGGCACTTCCCGCCTAGATATAATTTCCGTTAAGAAGAGACTTCATACACATGAAAAAAATCCATAAAAAGGTAAAAAGGAGTCCCAATATAGGATGTGGCATATTTAACGTAGTTTGAATTTAATTACAACAATATTGCGTGTGGGTGTATATTGTTTACGTGTTCCACTATTATCTCGTGTAAACTGCAGTGGCATTTGGAGTTTAAGCTGGGTTGTCTAAAAACTCTTCAATTATCCAGTTTTAATTGATTACCTCCATTGATGTCTATTTTCGAACAGGACCCGCATATATCCCACGAGGATGCCAATGACCTATGTAAGGCGCAGTCGTCAACAGCGGAAGTACCTGTGCACACAAAGCACCTGTATGCCGACACATCCCGGGTATTCACTGTATAGACAGAAATGAAAACATAACTAACTGTGATGTAATATGCTTTCAAAACCGATTCGTTTACCCGATGGTTATTCGTGTCTAATCTACAACGATTGCTTACACTTATGAAAACATGCGCTGATGGGATGTCTTTGCGAAATACACGTATTTATTAAATAAATAACTTAACGAATTCTAAAATATATTTCGTTAACATCAATTCAATCAAAGATGGATTTGGGGCAACACCAAAATACAAGAATTCAATTGCAGCATACATCCATTTATGTCAGTAAGATGTATCTGAAATAGGACATGATCTATAAAAACTAATAATGTTAGTATGCTGGAAGTGATTTACATGAATGCACATATTCTCTTGCAGTTTTGTTTCAAGTTCTTCAATCCTATAATGAAGGCAATGTTATATGTGGACAACAAAGGCTGCGAAGTATACACTGGCATGGTAACATTGGTAAATACACGCACTTAATCCAATGTCGAACTATACTTATAATGTGAAGCATTTTCGATCGATAATACAAAACTAATAACAGACGCGTCCATATACAGGTAATACACAAATAACCTCATGCCCTGACAAATGCGCAAAGCGTACACCTAAAATAAACATTGATTAATACTATCTTTAATACAAGATATACACATGATAAATATCTACACATAAACTAGACATATACCATGATATATAACTAGATATACACATGATAAATCTCTATATATACACTAGTTTGTATATACACTAGATATACACAATATATACACTAGATATAACACTAGATATACACTAGATACACACTAGATAAAGCACTTGGTATACAAAACCTATAACATAAGTTATACATATATGTACTCACATAGCCCCAACCATGTAATCATAATATACACATAGAGTTTCATATTTTGATTTTTTTTAACTATGCATAAATAGATTTTTTGTTTATATACCCGTTTTTATCTGATAATCGTGTTTATTCATTGGCACTTACCTGTGTGAATCGATTGCAGTAAGCCGTCATCGCCAAGTGATTTATTTCAGAGATATAATTATGAATGTTTATTGATAGATCTTTGTTTTATTATTAAAATTGGCATGTCGCACTGTATTAAGTAAAGAATCATTAGTATCGGTATGTTCTCAACATTAGTTTAAACATTTCTTTATTTGGAAGTAAAAATAATTCACTGAAAACAATCGGCATTCGTTGGTGAAGGTTTGTTCACACTTTCCAGTCTGTATTCGACAACCATTGCTGACTCACATCCATACTTCATAACTTGTCTATTACCGACTGTACTTAAAAAATAATGGTAGATGTTAAACTCGTGTCACTATATGTACCAAAAAGGTATTAGAGAAAATAAAACGTATTAATGTATACACTGCACAGGGTCAGCTCTGTTTGAATTGTATATGTCAGAGAAAAAGATCATCATTGTATACATGTATACAGTGATAGAATACAAATATATAACCGCATATGTATATTATTGCTTTTGTGAAATTTACCTCCCCAGTAAGCTTACACGGTGAACCTTCGTTTAGCCTGATTTAGTATTTCGTTGTAATAAATGTACAAAATATAACAAATTGATAGTGATGGGCTTACACATAGTGTTTTATAGATGCATTAAATAAATTAGACCGTGTAAATAATAATACGAGATAATGACCATCTTAAGATGGCGTGCAGTTGAGTAGATAATACAGAGTGTTATGGTCAATGTTATTTTTATTAAGATTACGTAGATCAATCTGCTGTGGCGATGTCAATTGGTATGTACAAAGTCCAAATTCGGACGGATATATTCGGACAGATTCGTAACATAGTGAAATAATTAAGATCATATTACAATTCAAGTGTTAAAAGAGGCATTCCTATCATCGGTTTGAGTTGGGATCGGACTAACGCCTACACAAATCGTGCGTTTCAATGAATAATTGACAAAACTACAGTATAGTCAGGTCTATATTTACTATTTTTTGACCCCAAAACATTGCCACAAAAGGTATTTTAACTGATCCTGGAAGGGAAGAAGGTCCTTTACAACACATCAAAGGTTTACCGAAATCGGACCTACGGAAAGTTTTTTTCAAAGTGGCCGCCAAGATTGCCGCCGAAACCTATTAATAACCATTACTATCTAACTATCTACTCAAATCTGATGGTTATGGTGTCGATACNGGGGTGGGCAAAGAATACATTAAGATCATCAGCCATATTGTAAGTTTATTATGTTACACAGAAATTCAACATGGCGCCCAAAATGGCCACCGACACAATACGAAGGACCACAAGTCTATAACTTTTTGCTCACACGTGATGATTGTTATGTCAAACGCCTTGTTTGGGAGACAATGAACTTTTTAAGTGAATTGTTGATATCACTAAGAAGTTCAATAACTATGAAATCCAATTTATGACATTCAGCTGTCCACTATCACCTGATGCACAATAACCTTTTTTCATAACATTTGTCTCAGTGCTTTAAATTGTCGGTGTCGTCCTACTCCTCCTCAGTACCGACGTCTTGTGAATTAGTTGGATTTTCACTGTTTTCAGTTTGGCAACGGCTACATACAGCAATGCAGGGGAGTCCATAGCGTGTGCAGCTGCATCGAGCGGATTTAATACACCAGTTACAGTGGAGAATTTTCAATTGTTCTTCAGGTGCAGCATTGTTTTTTGGTCATGATTGGAATTAATTGGTCGTTGCCCAGTTTCCATCCCCATTTAGTCGGTTTCGTTGCCCGTTTTCATCCCCATTCAGTTGGTTTCATATGATTTTCCATCCCCACCCATACCATGATTTGATAGTATACGCGTTTGCTAAGGAATACTGTTGCCTGTGATGTTGGTGGAAGTCTCCCAGGAGTGACGAATGTTTGGCAGTATTCACTTTCTTTGTAAAAAAGGTTATGGCGAAGTGATTATAATTTATCCACCGTTAAGCATTTGCCAATATTTGATATGTTCTATTGAGACTTGTTTGGAAGGATGAATGAACTTGCACATGACTTCATGATAGAAATAGGTTTCACTAATTTCCGAAATACTTTTGTCTGATGTCGAAAATCCATGAAGTTGAATCACAGCCTCAGTAAGCATCAAGAAGGAGCAACTCACTGGACACTTCGACTCATTAAAGTTCTTTCAAAGGGTTAATAGTATACACTTTTTTTCCTGTGACTGTTTGTTTTACATCAGAGCGGAAAGAGATGCAGCAGAACGATGATCAAATCTGTATCCTCGCCCAGCAACGTTTTCTTGCTATGACGGGATCGTTCCATCGTTGCTTTTACAAAATCAAAGTCTGCATCCCCTGGTGACAGAAGCAACATAACATCCCTTTTTAGTCAGAGCTGTGCTGATCAAAGAAATCATGCCTACCTTGTTTTTGTCACTAGACAAAAAGTACTCCTTTTTGCATGAGTTTTTTTTGTTTCTTTGGTGAAACTCTCGATAGGGGTCACGTGTTTTTCTCGTCTCTGGTGTGTATTGTCTTTGATAGGAGGACCGTCTTAGTAACCATCGAAAACCCCATTTTTTGAAAATATGTAATTACTCTTTGCGTCCATGGTGTGAACAGCACAATATTCCCATTTGAGAGTTTAGGGTTATACGCAAACCGTCACCTCTGGTAACTTTTGAATGAACAAGAGGGCCATGGGCCCTAAAGCGCTCACCTGAGACCCAAAGGAACTAGACTATTCTGAGAAAGTGCGAGCTGATTCATGAAGATTGGACCAAAAAAGTGACTTCTAGAGTATTAACAAGTTTTTTTTTATTACTTGATCTAGTGACCTATTTTTGAGCTCACATGACCCAGTTTCAATATCAGCGGAGATTTAATTGGTGCGATTGTTCTGACAACCTTACATGAAGATAAATATCAATAAATAAAGGCCAATAAATGGGCTAATATATTGTCAACAAGTTTTCACTAAAGCCATAAAAGGAAAACTGCCCCCCTCCCCCAGCTGCCATGTTTTTCAACAAACCAGATGCATTTTAGAACTCGACCGAGAGGTCATTAGAACAAGAGTTCTGACTATAAATATAGCCATGTATGGAAAATTGCCCCGCCCGCTGGCGGCCATGTTCTTCGACGAACCATAACCATTTTGGAACTCAGCTGAGCTGTCATTAGACCAAATGTTCGGACTAAGTTTCATAAAGATTAGGCCATAAATGTGACTTCTATAGTGTTTACAAGGTTTTACTATAGCAATATAAAGAAAAATGCCCCGCCTCTGGCGGCCTTGTTTTTCAACTGACCCAAATTATTTTCGAACTCAGTCCAGATAACATTAGAATTGAGAACAAATGTTCTGACCAAGTTTCATGAAGATTGGAATAACAAGGGATGTTTGTTAAACATGTACGCCCTCAACCCATCCCACCCAACAGTCTTCTATATGTTCCATTTTTAAGAGTCTTTAGTACTTATTGATGGATGCTGTGAATAAATGTTATTGAAAAGAAGTGTCTTAGTACTCAAATATGTTTTTTATATATACGTTTATTACTTATCATGGTAGTGTATTTCTTGGATAACGTGTGTTAAGGGTGAGAGAGAAATAAATATTACATATGATATTTGTCTTAGTTTGGATTTAAACCCTATTCACAATGTCAATGTGGACTGGTGGCCGACAAATTATCGCTTTTTAATTGCAAAAACTGTTTCATGCTGTTTTCGGGCCATGCATTAAATGAACGTTCGGGGAAATCGGTTACGGAATCAGCCGATCGACTACCCAAAAAAGCACATCGGACATAATTGTGTATACTACATGTATACATTTATTAAGGATTTTCAGAGAGTTTCTGGTTAACAACATTACTTTGTGAATTATTTTATATTATTAATAATATTATGTATATATTTTTTATAATACCAAACTTTTCTGCAACTATAGAATATTGTCTGCGGAAATGCAAGACATACAAAACGGACAATCAGAGAGCGTACAGTTCATACATTCGCGATTTCTAACAAGATTCTGGTTGGTAGTTTCGGTTATCAGTTTTAAAGTTCGGCTTGATATCGTCTATAATGTAGATTGGTTTCATTGAATTGTCGGTGCCGTTCTTGTGTAAAAATTGCATTAACTTATAATAATATTTTATGCCGCTGGAATATTGGTGTGTGAGAATATTTCGATAATTCTGTCCGTCGCACCGTCCTTCCGTCAGTGATATGTGCTGCATATTATACCGTTTCGTCCAGCACCATCAACGACTGCTACAACTACACAGTTAACCTCCAGACATTTGACTGGAACCAGCATAGCTCGATCAAATCCATGCCGTTATAACCAACAACTTGATGATAGCCGAGCCATGTGGTACAAACATTTCCCGTTGTTATTTTTTTTATTTATTTTTTTTAATTTAGGTTATTTACTTTTGTATTATGCACCTAAACTTATACACTATTTTCAAAATAAAAAAAACATGATACGACTTTTCATAATATCATACTTAAAGAAAAAAAAAAAATCCAGATCTGGAAGGATTTTTTGTGATGGCAGAGTTTGTATGTGAGAGCATAGAACGACAACTCTGTGTGGAGATTGCTACACAGTATGTTGTCATTAAGTCCCATATAACTCTTACAATACGTAAAGCTTACGGTTTTGGTGTCTGGAAATTGCTTGCAAAAGATGCTTTTATTGAAGCGTTCAAATTTTATTGTTTGATGACCCTCGATGAATAGGTAGTGTATGAAATCAATGTCATTTAGGTTCAGTCACAAGTGCGTTCCGTTATGATTCTTCGGATGTAAAGTTTTATGTATTTCTACGGTGGCACTAAGGTGACCTCATCGCTCCAAAAAAAATTGGAGCGGAAAACGCAAGTTATATTTTCCCGTCTTTTGTTTTTGGAGCGGAAAACACAAGTTCTGTTGTCCCGTCTTTTTTTGGAGACGGGAAAACACAATCGCTATATTGTGCGCACAAGATAATCGGCCAATCACAGACTCCAAAAACAAAAAGACGGGAAAACAGAACTTTTATTTTCCGCTCCAAAAACAAAAGACGGGAAAACAGAACTTGTGTTTTTCGCTCCAAAAAAAAATGTCGGGAAAACAAATGTTCTGTTTTCCCGTCTTTTTTTAAGTCTGTGATTAGCCGATTATCTTGTGCGCACAATATAGCGATTGTGTTTTCCCGTCTCTAAAAAACAAAAAAGACGGGAAAACAGAACTTGTGTTTTCCGCTCCAAAAATCGACGGGAAAACAGAACTTGTGTTTTCCGCTCCATTTTTTTTTTTTTTTTTTTTTTTTTGAGCGGTGATTTCACCTTTGTGCCACCGTATATTTCCGTTATTCGTTTCAAATATTCCGCCCGTACGAGCGTTGAGTTGGGTCCCATTTACTTCACGGTGAAAGACACACAAAAGCATACGTAGAAGGTATTGCATTACACCAACTGTGCCACACACGTTTCCCGTGACTACCTTTTAACAATGATATAAAAGTCGTCACACTTGGCAGACCGATTATAAAGAATAAGCGATTTCAGATACCTGTATATGCGAACTTATTGCGATTGAATTTAAATCATTAATTCAGAACGGATAAGTATCTAGTGTTTGGTGAACACATTTTGTCATAAAACTTTTGCGATCAAACGAATAGGAATTAAATTGAAAGCTCTCATCATTTGTGCACTGATTTATTCCAATTAAACTTTAACACTTAGAAAATGATTGTTAAAATAATATTGCTTTGCATTTTCGCAGTTACAGAATTGACGACTACTAATGGAATGGCATATGAAGCTATCAACAATTTGAAGGCTGATCTTTTAAACGGCTACAACCCGGATACCGTGCCTGTCAAGAATTCGACGACAATTGTACACGTCAACATCGCCTTCGGATTGTTTGCTATTCCAAAACTTGATCCAGTGACTGGGCTCATTAACGCTGTATTTACACCTATGTGTTTTTGGACTGACGAAATAATGACATGGGATCCAGCGAATTACAGCAATATACAAAAGGTAAATTTCAAAGAAGAGGACGTTTGGCATCCGAATCTTTTGCTGGCAA
Organism: Dreissena rostriformis; assembly: GCA_007657795.1. Lineage (NCBI taxonomy): Eukaryota > Metazoa > Mollusca > Bivalvia > Myida > Dreissenidae > Dreissena > Dreissena rostriformis. The sequence continues at coordinate 40,606 of VMBQ01002048.1, read as the reverse complement.
CACCATTAAAGTTTGCCATGGCGGGAGGCTATGGTCAACGCATAAAAGTAAAGGCGAACGGTGATGCTGAATGGTTGCCTGGTGAAGTATGGGAAAGTTCATGCAGGTTCAATATGAAGTTTTGGCCGTTTGATAAACAGACTTGCGAAATAGAGTTTATTTCAGCTGACTTTAACGCTGAAGAGGTACAGTTACATCATTTATTATTTAACCAGGACAATTACCTTCCCAATAGCGAATGGACACTGGAAGGACTTTCGGCACTGGAACTTACGAGACTGGGTCATAGTGTAATCAGGTATTCGCTCAAACTTAAAAGGGAGTCAACGTTTTACGTCCTGACATTGATATTGCCGATAACGTTCCTTGGAATTTCCAGCGTGATGGTGTTTTTGCTGCCCGCCGAGTCTGGAGAAAGAATTGGATTTTCAATCACGCTGATGCTGACAATGACGACGTTTCTGGCTATAATTTCTGACGTCATTCCCAAAACGGCAACGCCACCATCACTTATGGCCGTGTTCGTTTTCCTGCTTGTGATGTTCAGTATTATGGCACTATTGCTTGCTATCTTTAACTTAATTATTTACCACAGATCTGATGACATTAAAATACATAAAAACTATAAAATTATTCTTAAAATGTCAAGTTTTCCATTTATTTGTAAAATGAAGAAAAGGCGTGTTGCGGCAAATGATAAAGATGGAACTAAACAAATTAATGTTAAATCTGCAAAGAAAATCGAGTGGGTACCCGATGAACAAAACCCGGAAACAGAAGAAATAAAATGGCCTGACATCAGTTATGCATTGGACAAAATATATTTCCGAGTTCTAACACCACTTTCAATTATCATGTCAATTGTTTTCTTATTCTATCTAAGCTTTGCCACTGAGTATCATTTGTTTCAGTCGGTCGGGTGAGAATGACATTTTTAAAACACAAAGATACAGAATAATCTAATATGTTTTCACGTGAGGCCTTTATTATGGAATGCGTTACAAGGTTAATTTTAATACACTTTCTTGGATTTGAAAAAAAACTGGTTTTACACCGTAAAACATTACGTGATTTGTATTTATATTTTGTTATTAATAATATTTCAAGTCTTATATATTTGATTTACCGATACACCGAATCATACAATACCATTTAGCGTGCATCGCATGTTTTCACTGTTCATTGTTGTCATGGCTGCCATTAAACCATTTTTAATGTTAATGTACATTAAACACAATTATTGTCATAATCTTTATTCGCACTGACACTTTATAGGTTTACGACGATTTCACGAATAATATATTTTACATATTTCACTCAATCACCCATCCATGCACTCACTCACTCACTCACTCACTCACTCAGTAACACACACAATCGCACGGTCCCTTTCTCAGTCACTCACCTATCTAACCACGAGGATCCACGACTCCAGTATTGCTCGACGGTCATTGCTAATGGAAATTGACTAAATTAAATAAGGAAGACAATATGCATTACATTCAAATGATGTGTATACTATTCAAGCCATTCTAACATCTGTGTAGTAAATGTAGATTCATTTTCCACTTTACTTACCTAAATGCTTTGTATGTCATTGACTACTGTTATATGGATGACTTTCAATGTGTTGCATTCACCTCTGATTGCATAACATGATTGTACATGTTATTGTTCATATTCTATAATTATGTAAGTATTTGCGTGTTTGCTGTCTTAAAATAAAATGTGTGAAAAAAGTTTCAGTCACGCGTTCGTTCCGTTATTATACTTCAGATGTAAATTGTTATGTATTTCTGTTATTGGTTTCAAATATTCCGCCCGTATCAACGTTGATTGGGATACTATTTACTTCACGGTGAAAGACACACAAAAACCGGTCCTACTAAACACTGCAAAAGACAGACAAAGACATGCAAAGACAGACAAATCGTTGCAAAGACAGACAAAGACATGCAAAAACACGCACAGACATGCCAAGATAAGCAAAGACATGCAAAGACACACAAAGACTGTTAATAGAATGCAAACGGAAAATAATTAGATGCAAGTGTACTTTGTTTGGCGTAAATGCTCTTTTTTATATTTTTATTAATATATTCCTTAGCAATATGATCAAAATTATAGGCTTTTTTCGACATCAGACACAGTCAGACGGAAAATACTTGATATTGCAACATAAATATACACAAACACGTACATGCATTATTTCATCAAGATGTGAGGTGGCGATAATTATTATGTATTATACACATGTACATATGAAATGTGCGTCGATACGGGTGAGAAATCTGCAAAGCTGGTCAATTGTTCGTGTCAGAAGCGCTTTGATACATATAAGTCTAAGTGAATTATGGTAAAACTTCTTGTATTAACAATACTCGAACATTGATATAGTAAGATCCTAAGATATACCGAAAAAAAGCAGTTTACTGGCCCATCGTGTTGCAATAAACGAGATGACGCTCAGAAAAAAAATGCGTTCAAATGGCAACCTGTCCGCTGAAAGCTATTACAAGGCCCAACACTGGTCATCATCTAACTGGTGTTCCCCTTAGTAAAAAAAGTTTATTCGACTGTGCAACTCCAGGCGCTTATTCTAGTCCTTGGACAATACAGGCGGCAGCTGATGTCATCGGTCGAAATATTCGCGGAGTCTATCCTTTTGTGAATGGTTCAAAAGATCGTTACGCAAACAATCTTAAGGCTGCACGAGACACGTGTCAAAAACAGATTTCCAAATATAAATTTGATGTGGTCCTGCGCATATCGCAATAATATCGGTTCATTTAATCCTAATCATTTTGTGCAATTATTTCACAAAAGGCACTTCGCTGTTAGTACACCGAATAACTATATGGAGGAGTCATACATAGTGACATTTAATGAATCTTGCATTGATGTAACACCTTCAAGTGACGATTTGTTAAAAACACAGAACAATATACACTAAATAACAAAACAGTTTCTAACAATCTTTCAGTTGGTCAGCTCTGTTAACTTTCTTCGGAAAATGAACAATGTGACAGTTCGCCAAACAATCATAAAATGGACTTATCAACAGAAAATGAACAGCATGAGATCTCAGCAGAAGCTCAACAGTTTAAGTCTAATGCAAATATCATTCCCGGGACATTTCCGTTACCATCCGGAAAACATTTAACACCAAAAGAGATACCGAACATTATAATTAGTAATACTAAAGGCGTGTCTTCAATACCCTCTTGTAAGAAAGAGAATGTTTTTATTCTCCTCGACAATCAAACCAATTCGGAAAGCATTAAAAATTGTAAACCCCCAAAATACTGGGATGACTGTGGTGCATGGGACTACAAATTTCATACAATAAAAACTAAATTTCTGCTAGGTGAATTAGAGGAGAATTGTGGGCGTAAGGTCAGTCACGTGGTTGTAAAAGATGATCTTGTACTCGTTGAAGTTCGCGAAAAAGTTGCGAAAAAATTGAAAGCTATTCATCCCCAACCGCAAACAGACCAATTAGTTACATTTCATCGCTATTACGCCGCTCTCAAAGAAGACCCTAACTAGAGAAGAGTAACCTGGACTGAAGGTTTACCAAAGACAATCAGAGGATTGCGAGAGGTCGCTAAAATAGAATATACCAGTGACTACACAGATGTCCCCGCACCTCACGGAAATGCCAATCATTCATCAGAAAATTATACGCGAACAAACCCAGAAATCCTCAAGAAAATATCGGAAAAGGTCCAATACCAACTTCCCAGTGAAGCTTACCAACAACTCACGGATCCGGATGAGAACACTACAGCAGAATACCTACGTGACCTTCGCCAATGTCAGAACATGAAAAGAACTCTGAAATCAGATGATAGGCATCACAAAACTGCTCATAATATTGCCGACAATGTGTTAAATGTAATAAGAATGTTGTCGGACGATCACCCTGTTGTTGCAGAAATAATCCACTCACGAGGAAATGCGCTGCCGTCAGTTATTTGTTACACTGATGATCATTTGACAGACTTCTCGTCTTTCCTTAAAAGTAAAGAAGATGTGGTCGGAGTGAACAGAACATTTTGTTTAGGAAAGTGTTTTGTTACGACAACCGTGTAAAAGTCGCATAAGCTTGTGCGGAAGGGTACGGATGAGCCTCCAATTTTATTGGGACTATTGTTTCTGCACTGGGACGATAAACATGAGACGTACTTCCGTTTCTTCGCTTATCTTAGGGGCATTCTGGACATCGAAATAAAAAATATTGAAATTCTGATGGGATCAGATGACGAAAAAGCGTTAACCAATGCTATATGACGCTTTTCCCGGCGTCAGAAGAAAGCTATGCACTAGGCATATTAAGGACAATATAGTTCGCTACCTGACAAATACAAATCCCAAACGAGCGAAAGAACGAACAGACATAATAAATTTAATATTCGGCGATGGTGGCGTTGCTAAATCAGATACATCATTCATGTTCGACGAGAGAAATTTCACACTTAAACACAGTCTTATGGCTGAAGATAGCGACATCTTACCCTATTATGAAAAGAATATTGAACAAAAATTAATGAACAATGTTATATCACCAGAAGACAAACTTTGGACGAACAATAATACAGAGAGTATGAATCACAGATTCAAGTTGCTATTACAATGGCAGCCACGAAAAACCGACGAACTTGTTACAAAATTATATGACCTTGTCAAAATGCAACTGGTTGATATGAGAAGAGCTCTTTATGGGAATGGGAATTTTTGTTTAAACATAATATTTCAGAAAATGAAAATGTCACAGATAGCGTGGTCGTCAACAGAGAAAGAAATGAAAGTTGTGTTGTTTCGAAAGTTCTTGAAAGCTTCCTCAGTTTTGGAACAAACAACTGTTAAGTCTTCTGACGGTACTTATTCGGTAAACAAAGTCCCGCGATTAGCTAAAAACCCGAATCAGCGAAAACGAAGCAGAGCGTCTAGAACAACATCAACGTAATTGTAAATAACTGGTTTGAAAACATATATAGTATCACTAGAATTACAAACGAATAACACAGGCGCAACACTTTCAAGAGAAACATGTATATCTAAACCGACAGTTTTACGATTTTATTTTTAGTTTTGAAGAAATGCCTGACAAATATGCCGTTTTATAACGGATGATAATGAAAGTTGCATGTTAATTTAACTGAACAATTCCTGGCGACCTTTACATGCAAACGTGTTCAAACTTTGTACATAGTAGATTTTAATTGTTTAAAACTGAAATTTAAAAAAGCGTCATTTATTGTGTTTTTAATACAGTTTTACTTGTTGTATACTGACCATCATTTTGTTGAATAATTATCAAGCGCTGAGTTGTTAACAGGGTGTTATTTCACACCGATTAATCTATAGCTCAAGCAAAAGTAATTGGGTCAGAACAGATAGTTTATTAAGACTTGCATAGTACATCGTCTGAATAATATGAGTACATTCATCATATGATACAACAAGTAAGTGAGAGCCTTGTGTTACATTTACGCTGGTTTGTTTAACAATTCAAGTATATATACATATATATATGCTGGTTCCAGTCAAATCTCTACGCGGAGGTTGATATTGCGGAAGGTTTCATCAGGCATTTTGAAAAACTTGTTATGTTACAATCTAAAATGAACGTTTAATTGATAATGTAAAATGTACGTTTAATGTGATAATTTAAAGTGTAGCCTAAGTTCATACCATGAACACTTTTTGGGGATATGTTATATCGATTTGTACTACGGTGCCACGAGTGAGCTCAGTATGACAAGACAGGCATACCAGACATTGAGAAGCAACTTTGTAAGGTGGATGTTCCCCTCGCGTTGACAGTAAAATAACGGATATAAAGCTTGTTACAATAAGAACGACCAGTGAAAAACCATCATCATGTGTGTTCTGTGTGTGTGATAATGCTATCGTTACCTATTCATGTCAGTTGTTCACTATATCAAAGTATGATTGATACGAATTATTGTTAAAAACCTTTGACGTATTTATGATAATCGCGAATCCTTGGTATCCTTGGTAACACATCCAAGTCCACGGGGTGACTTATTGGTCAGAGGAAATGATTGGCGCCAATCAAGTCCATGCCGTACACAGACCGAACACAAGGGAAAAATGCCCCGCCCCCTGGCAGCCATGTTTTTCAACAGAAAGTAACTGTGTTCGAATTCATTTAAAACATCATTAGAACAAATGTTCTGGCTAAGGTTCATGCAGATTGGACAACAAATGTGTCTTCTAGAGTGTTAACAAGGTTTTACTAAAGCCATATAAGGAAAACCTGGCGGCCATGTTTTTTCAACCAACCAGAACCATTTTCAAACTCGAACAAGATATTAATTGGACACATGTTCTGACCAAGTTTCATAAAAGGAAAACTGCCCCGCCCCCTGGAGGCCATGTTTTTCAACCAACCGGAATTATTTTCAAACTCTTTCAAGATAGTATTTGGACACATGTTCCATTCATAAAGATTGGACTAAACATGTGACTTCTAGAGCGTTAACAAAGTTTTACTATAGCCATATAAGGAATGTTAACAAGGTTTTACTACAGCCATATGCTAACATATAAGGAAAACTGTCCTGCCCCCTGGCGGCCTTGTTTTTCAACAGACCGAAACCATTTTCGAACACATCCAAGATATCATTAGAACAAATGTTTTGACTTAGTTTCATGAAAATTGGACAATAAACTGACTTCAAGATTGTAAACAAAGTTTAACTATAGCCATTTAAGGAAAACTCCGCCTGGCGGCCATGTTTTTTAACCAAAAGGAACCATTTTCGAACTCGTCCAAAATATCATTGGGACACATGTTCTTACAAACTTTCATGAAGATTGGACAATTATTCATGGTCTCTAGAGTGTTAACAAGGCAAAATGTTGACGCCGGACGGACAAAAGTCGATCACAAAACAAAATTGAAATCGCGCATGCTGGCAGAATTGATGATATATTACAGGTTACGCATAACTGGCCTTTAAACGGATCTTGAATAAAACTTGTTGCAGTCTTAATACTTTTACCGCTTATATCATAGTTTGTTTATAATATTGGATCAGTGAAGACATAATTAAGCAATAGTTAGTAATATCCCAACTTTTTAATTTGTAGATGACTAAATTGTTTGGCAGTAGCGCATAATTTGCATAACCTTGTCGCTGTGAGATTTAAAACCATCTAGCTTGATGTCCGTATGCAGCATATCAAACCCAGTGTCAACAATGCTTGTTATTATTTAACAAGCTGATCCATGCACGTGTTTGACATTTGGCCTTTAGTGTGACCTTGACCTTTGCCCGAGGGTTACACTCCTTTTCCACATGGTGAACATTTTGGAAAATTATTTTAAAATTGCATGATTAATGATAAAGTTACAGTTCTGACAAGCTGATTTATGGGTAAATTTAACCTTTGACCATCTAAAAGTGACCTTGACCTTTGAGGTATAGAGGTGGATGTTAAAGGGGAAACGCCCTCTCATGATGGTGAATATTTGTGATGCCCGTGAATTACAGAGTTACAATTCAGATAAGCTCGTCTAAATTCAAACACACGCGCACATATATTAAAGCATTATGACTGATATATTGAGCTTTCCGAAAGCTGGCTCGAAAAATATTGCATGATGAAGAATGAATGTCTGAACAAGCTGTATAATGCACAAATTTACATTAAACCTCCAAGTTATTTGACCTTTGAACTAGAAAGATGTCAATTAAATTGTTGTTAAATTGCATAATAAATTATTAAGACTATTGACATTCTTGACAAAATGTTTAATGGTTGTTTAATCTTTGACCTTTTAGTGGGACCTTGACCTGTTAGGTTGGGAAATGTGTCATGTGTAATGCTGTCTTCTCATTGTGAATATTTGTTTTGAATTATTTCAAAATTGCACAATGCATAAAAGATGTTTTATCACCAAATTAAATCTTTGACACTGAAGTGTAATATTGAATCAATATTACACTTCAGGGTCAAAGATTAAATTTGGTGATAAAACAATTTGATCTTTTATCTAGAAAGACGGGTGTTAAACACGACATGTCATCTTCTCATGCTGGAGTTTTGTAAGTTATTTTAATATAAATCAATGGGAAAGATACAGTCCTGGTAAGCATGTTTTATGCACAAAGTTGACATTTGATCTCCAAAAAAACATGTCCTTAGAGGTATGGAGACAGGTGTTACACACAACAAGCCATGTCTCATTAAAAAAATGCACATTTCATGATGACGTCACATTCCAGATTAGCTGTTTTCTGGCCAATTTTGACCTCTTCGTGTGTCCTTTACCTTAAGGGTAGAGAGACGTGGTCTCTTAATAAACACAATTCAGTATAAATGATGAAGTTTCAGTCCAGACAAGCTGTTTTATGGAAAAACTTGACTCTGTCCTCTTAGTGTGACCTTGACCTTAGAGATACATGACAGTAGTAACAGGCCATGCAACACACTGTCTGTTCATGGTGTTCATTCATGGTAGGTTATTTAAAATTGAATGACAAAGTTACAGTCGGACAAGATGTTTTATGCCTTAATTTGACCTTTGACCACTAAGTGTGACCTTGACCCTTCAGATATCGAAACGAATATTACATGGGACATTTCATCTTATGGATGCCAATTGTGGCCAGTTATTTTAAAATTGCATAATAAATGACAAAGTTACAGTCCCCATAAACACAAACGCATGCACATACACTCAACAATTGTGACTGCTATATCGAAGCTTTCTGTAAGTGGGGTTCGACGAAAAAAGATGTGCAAAATAATCATTTATATGTATTTCAAAAGCATCTGATGGCAGCCGACTCTTAAAAAATATTGAGGGTAATTTTCGAGCCAGTAAGCACCAATTTAAAGGCACACTGGCGTATTGCAAGAAGCATGGAATATAAGTTTTTATACAGAACAAGTTTCGAAATGATTTACTTTTAATTATTTTGTTATCCACTCAGTTCTTTTCTGTCTAAGTAGAAGCACAATAGAGTAAAATCTTCAACAAACAAAACAATACAAATGCAAATGTTCACAATTTGTTAATTGTGCAGTAATAATAAGATACTGTGTACAACACCTTATATAAAAAATACATCACAATATCACAGATTGCTTATTTACGTACAATATCTAAAAACATTCCACTACATAACATGTTCAACACATGGAAGAAACATGGTCCAAACATCAACAACTACAACAAATAACAACAACACAAGACATGCCACAAGAGAATTGCGGTGTATCACAAATATTGTCTACAATAATCCTGGGGTCGTATTCACCAACCCATTCTTAGACTTAAGAATAAAGAATAGACTCAGACACTAGAAATCTGATGTCACAGTTTGCCTATACCTGTACACAAATCGCAGAGGTTTCTTATATCATGAATAACTTGCTCTAATGCTGTAAAGATGTGATACATGCTATGTAAGAATCAATATTTAATTACTTTAAGAACATTATATGTCATTCTTAGTTCTTGGTAAAAAATAAGTTGGTGAATATGTGCCCATGGCACATTTTCAGTTTCATAAGAAGATTCGAGAGTTTCATAAGAAAATAGATCATAGATTTGTGAACTTAGTTTTATCACATGCTATACCTTGTTTCCCATGTAATATAACCATTACAAATATTTTTATATTACACATGTGTTATACAACATTTTTAAGCGTTTTCATTGGCTACAGAGTCATAACTAACCAATCGCATGGCTTTATTTTGGTGAAATGACGTCGTCAACATGAAATGATGTCACAATAGTAAACAACTTTAAGATCTATCAGCATTTGTTTGGTCAATTAAGATGTATTTTATTTACTTTAAAAGCATGTGATAAAAAAGATCTGACACTCGTTGTCATATCATACCATATTTTATTAAACTCGTCCAGGAAATTCATAAGTAAGCCCGCCAAAGGCTCGCTTAGTAACAAAATTCCTGAACTTGTTTAATAAAATATGGTATGATATGACATCTCATGTCAGATCCTATATATAATAATATTTCAATAAATATCTGAAACAATTTAGATATTTATTTTCTGATAAATGTTTGAATCTATAAACAGGTTTAAAATGTATCAAAACATTTTACATGAATGACAATACAAAATTATAATTGTTTTGCACTTAATAAACTAATGTTGAGTTACTTATTCATATAGATCTACGCCATTGATCATATAAGTTCTTTAAATAGCTTAAATATAATTTGCTCCTTGCAAGTAAATAATATAGGCTGACAATACCACTTTCGTTTACAGTATATAAATATTTTAGAAAAATATAAATAACTTTTTATGTAAATAGCATATTTTAAACGTTGAAATACTGTCAAACTATAAATAAAGTATTTGATACAAGTGCGCACTTTCTATTCAAGCGGCAGATCTAAACTAAATACAAACACACTAAATAGATCATACCTTACTTTATAATAAAGCACTCAGGCTGTAGCCCATGGCCACTTATAACTTTGTAAGACAAAATTTTCACAGTAAACACAATCTCAAATATGTATATATATGGGCCGGGCTCTAATAAAAGGGGGTTTAATGCATGTGCGTAAAGTGTCATCCCAGATTAGCCTTTCCAGTCCGCACAGGCTAATCAGGGAGGACACTTTCCGACTAAACCGGACTTTCGTCAAGAAGAGTCTTCTTTTAAACGAAAAATACAATAAAAGTGGAAGTGTCATCCCTGATTATCCTGTGCGGACTGGATAGGCTAATCTGTGACTACACTTTACGCATTAAATCCCCTTTGAACAGAGCGAGGCTCATATGTTTTGAATACACCTTCAGGATGAAACCATTAGATTAACTGATCAACAGCAGTTGTGAACAGTGAACTTAAAGATCTTATGGATTTAACAGATGCAAACTGGATTCATAATGTTAAACATATGTGTCGTGTTTTGACAAAACTGGGCATAATGCTTGTGCGTAAATTGTCATCCCAGATTAGCCTGTGCAATCCGCACAGGCTAATCAGGGATGACAATTTCCGCTTTTATGGAATTTTCGTTGAAATGATGTCTCTTCTTAGCGAAAATCCAGTTTAGGCGGAAATTGTCATCCCTGATTAGCCTGTGCGGACTGCACAGGCTAATCTGGGATGACAATTTACGCACAGAACACAACACATATATGTTTAACTGTTTCTTTACAAGAACAATCACATCATACACACATTTCACTGTCAAAATACATGTATCAATTTTCAAGATAGTTTAAACATACCATCACAAACCATAAAAGGTTCTTTTTTTCAGTCACACATTTCCACAGTAACACACTTCGTTTAGTTTGAAATGTAAATATTCTTATGCATAATGTATGAATAGTGTAAACTGTATAAAATTAAGTCCTCAAAAATAAATGGATGATTAGCAAGCAGTTCAATAACTAAAAATTGTATAATTTATAATGCATGATCTTTCTGACTCCTTCCATCCTAATTATGATAATGAAACATTAATTGCACTTCGTTTAAACACAAAGAAGTTATCCACTTTGCTTGTTTAAAACATATACAGACCTTAAGTGTACTACAACTTGTAGGGATTCAAAAACATTAGTTTGCTTCAGATCATACAACAAACAATAAAGCTTGGTTTAAAAAAAAAATATCATTATTCAGTAAATGGTATGACTTAAATACTTAATTGATGATCAAATCAAAAGCTGCTAGAATTTTGCATAAAAAACTAAGACAAATATCCCCTGACTCAGCATGTTATAATATAAAGCATGATGTTATAGAATGAAGTTTACAAAGGGCATAACATTTGTAAATTCTGAAGTAGGCCGGAAAAAAATGCACATTCATAAGAAAAATTCCGGCAAGTTTGAATGTTGTTCATTGAAAAAGTGTAGGAGAACGCCTTCGGATAAGTTTTTGTCTCAGAAAGACAGATAGACTTCCATGGTGATTCCAGTTTATCCCTTTTATATTTATAACAGGGGTAAAACAACATCCATAGTTCTATTATTGCAAAACAACATTATTAAGAAAAATATTTAAAAAAAAACTAAATATAATTTTATGATGGAAATTTTTTATTTTAGGTCAGGTAATCTGAAACAAATTTATTTTATGAAGCCTGATAGATATTAGACTATGTGGCCATGTGAATTATCTCCCATCTAACTATATCCTGTGCTAAACCTTCGTATCGAGACACATGGGATGTGGACAGTCTACCGTTTTCCGCATCGTGCGTAAAAATCATGAGAGGGGAGGACGGATTAGTGCTTAAATCCAGTGGAGAATCTTGACTCTTGCCATGATCAGATTTACTGTCACTGTGATCTTTACGCGTCGCTAAGGCAACAGATGGCGACCTGACATCCAACGATGACAATTCATGTTGCGATGTCAAGAAATGTTTGTTCATTGGAATTATTGCCGATGACAACAAAGGATTTGAATGCAAGCCAGTAAGATGGATCACACTTGTCTCTGTTGCCGTTGTCAACAGCGATAATGGCACTTTCATATTACTGGGCGAAAATGGCTTAACACTACTGGTAAATGAACGGGAAATGTCGATAATACTGGAATGTGTCTGAAGAGGATCAGGTGACATGCTGCATGAGCCTTCTTTCACGTAGTGTCCGTGCGTGCGCACATGTTTCCTTAAGGAGCTAGGGTCGGTATAGCGCTTGTTACAGCCGGGCATCTTGCAGATGTAGGGTTTATCCTCCTGGTGGGTCCGCACGTGTTTGAAGCGGTCGCTGGAGTTTGAGTACGCCTTATTGCAGCCTTCAAAGGGGCAGATGTAGGGCTTCTCACCTGAAACACAACCGTCAGGGGTATTAACCTATTCCCGCTCAGATATACATTTTGACGTGTTTTAGTCCCTAACAAAATTAGATTTAATGAAAGACCTTTCTTACTAGATTCATGTTTTTAAGGCTTCATTTCCAACCCAAAGATACTGATGAGGAGCAAAACCTGAACAGCCTGCGAGTTACTCGCAGGCTGTTCTGGTGTTTTGATGGTTGCAGAAAGCCATTTTCACTTTGCTTCTGAGTGGTATAGGGTTAAAACAAGAGTGAACGTTTAGAGGTTAATGAACGTATTTATATGTATATTTTGTACAATGCTTTATTGTATTTTTTTTATAGCTCAATTCAAACTTTTCAATAAACACAATATAAAGATTGCTTACATACACATGGTTGTAGTATTTTTTCAACCAAACTAACTGGTAATGTATGACCTCATATAAAGCCAAATATAAACCAATAGGTCAAGGGAATAAACTTCAACAATGTACAATTTCGGAACTCAGCATAGTAGACTCCCTTTTCAACGTCATATATTGTGTTTCTCTTGTAATAAACAGTATTCAGCAATAAACAAATAATTTTGGATTTAAAACTTGTCATTTAAAGCAAGAAAATTAAAGAGAAATTAAAAGCAATAATATTTCTATGAATTCTTAAAAATGTCTCCATCCAAACCTGTATGTGAGCGCATGTGTATTTTGAGATTTTCAAGGCGTGAGAATGATTTTCCACACAGTCTGCATTTGTGGGGCTTCTCATTTGTATGTGTCCGAATATGTATCAACATCTTATACCTGCAATGAAGAAAGTATGATGGATTTATAATAAAAACATATATTAAACATATACATTTTTTCAATTCAAACTAAAAAACCTAAAAAGACTACACTGTCCAAAGAACAATGGTAGCAGCTGAAAGTTAACCTAACACCGGTTACAATTGTGTAATTTTGCACTTACAAATTTGTTCAAATTTTAACCCATTTGTTGAGATTTTTGTGTAATCATATAATAAATGATTTACTGAAAATTAGTAAGGTGATTTAGTAATTCCGTTTGATATTTATTGCCATCTGAAATATATCAATAACCGTATAAGTTTTGCCATCTGAAATACCGTTTACCATACATTTATTGCCATATAAAATACTGTTAATAATATATTTAAGCCATCTGAAATACTTTTATCATTACATTTATTAACATCTGAAAGTGAATACTGTTTAGCTTATATTGCATACTTGGCATCATCCAGAGCTCCCATTTAAGCTTATTCACGGCAATGAAGTTCTCCTGTGCCTATAAATTGATTTGATATATCACTCCCATGATTCTATATGTTACCCCCACGTGACCCTTTATTACCCACCTGGCATTGAAGCCCTTGCCCCTGCGTGGACACCCGCCCCATTTACACTGGTACTCAGAGTCGGACCGCTCCACCCGCACATGGTGATCGTTCACGTGCGTCACAAGCTCCTCCATGCTGATAAACTGGCAGTCACAGCTGAGCCATCGGCACTCGTACATCTCACAACTCGACTGGGCACCACAATCTAACATGCCGCTAGCATCCTGGCTGGATCTGCAGGATGTCTGAATAAGAGATCCTTTAGATTATTTACCTGTCAACATTTGGTCTGGTGAGGAGCAACCCTGAGCTACTACCTATATCTCTTGACCGGAAAGATTTATTTTGTTAGTAACAGTGGCCTTAACCTTGACCTGACAGGCCAGAAATGCAAACCCAATTTAGGTCTTCATGTAAGCAACTTTTAAACCGAATTTCAGTTAACAAATATCTCCATCAAAAAACAAGTAATTGTACTGAAACTATTTTCCTATTTTTAGAACCAGTGACCTTGACCCGACATGACACAAATACAATTTCAAGTGTGGTCTCCATACAAGCTTGTTATATCCAGAGTCTCCTCAAGTGCAGTCAAGCAGTCTAAAGAAATTGACCAGAAACACTTGTTTGACGCCACCCGCCCGCCCATCCTTCCACCTGATTTTCAACTTTCTAGAAAACCTGATAAAAAACTATTGACTCACTGATTGTTGTTTAACACAGTGGTCAGAAAGCAGGCTATTTTGAGTATTGATAATTCAGCTTAAAACCTCATATACATGATAAACATGCGAATATGTGCAGAAAGACATACCTGTGACCATGCATTCTCGATGCAATATGCTCTATTTACACACAGCATGCCAGACAAGCCTGGTGGGGATATGGTGGGCGGCAGGCTGTCGATGTATGTGGGTGGGGAGTTGTAGATGGACGTATCCATGGGCAGGAGTGGGATGGGACGGATGACACTTTGATGCTCGATGCTGATTGGTGGTCGGGACACAGGGGGTGTGGTCTCATGATGACTGTCATCGGAGATGTCGCTCTGTTCTTCACCTACACAGGATTTATATAAATATTTTCTATAAATGTTTATAACCTTAAAAATTTCAAGCTAAAATAATGTGGCGTGGGATTTGTCCTGCGGAGTCAACCTTGGAGATATCAACGTAATTCTTTCGCATGACACACTGTCCAATGATTGTGAACAAATGTTCCAAGTAATTTTAAAATCTCACAATGAATGACATAGTTATGGCCCGGACAAGATCATTTATAGCCATTTTCGACCTTTGAACTCCAAGTGTGACCTTGACCTTGAAGATATCGACGCAATTTTTCACATGACACACCGTCCAATGATTGTGAACAAATGTATCAAGTAATTTTAAAATCTCACAATGAATGACATAGTTATGGCCCGGACAAGATCATTTATGGCCATTTTTGACCTTTGAACTCAAAGTGTGACCTTGACCTTGGAGATATTGACGTAAATCTTTCGCAAGAGTCCAATGATTGTGAAAAAATGTACTGAGTAATTTTAAAATCTCACAATGAATGACATAGTTATGGCCCGGACAAGATCATTTATGGCCATTTTTGACCTTTGAACTCAAAGTGTGACCTTGACCTTG
>VMBQ01002048.1:0-22672 GCA_007657795.1 Dreissena rostriformis | reverse complement strand
TACTATAGCCATATAAGGAAAACTGCCACGCCCCCTGGCAGCCATGTTTTTCAACCAACCGGAACCATTTTCGAACTCGTCCAAGATATTATTGAGACACATGTTCTGACCAAGTCTCATGAAGATGGACAATAAATGTGACCTCTAGAGTGTTAACAAGGTAAATGTTGACGCCGCACGCCGCACGACAGACGACGGACAAAAGGTGATCACAATAGCTCACCATGAGCACGTTGTGCTCAGGTGAGCTAAAAAGAGATGTGTTTGTCAGAAACACAATGCCCCCTACTGCACCGCTTTGAAATAAAATTTCCATATTTTGAGTTAAAGTTCCATATTTTGACCTTAAAGTTCCATATTTTGACCTGTAAGTTTTTTGACCTTTGACCTTGAAGGATGACCTTGACCTTTTAGCACTCAAAATGTGCAGGTAATGGTTCATGAGATGCACATGCATGCCAAATATCAAGTTGCTATCTTCAATATTGCAAAAGTTATGGCCAACGTTAAAGTTTTGGACGGACTCACAGACTGACGGACTGGCTGACAGTTCAACTGCTATATGCCACCCTACCAGGGGCATAAAAAACAATCACAATCTACATAATAAGTATTAAAATAGAGTAACAAATCACAATTCACATAAGAAGTGTTTAAATACAGTAGCTTAATGACTGCAACAGTAACAAAACTGTTTTGTGTACATGTTAACATTGTACTTTCCAAAAATACTCCCAAAATATATGTATATAATAATTTAAATAAAGTGTTTTACTATAGTTATGGCACTTACTTCTATTTATAGCCCTATGATGACACATGAACTCTGAGGTTGGACACGCCTCCTCCGCAAGCTTGATTTCAATGGGCGGTGGTTCTGCATTCACAGGCTCCACTAGCACCGATTTACCCCGGACTGGTTCCACAAACAATGAATTGCCGTTGACTGGCTCTGTGAACTCCCAATTGTCGTTTATTTCCTTTTTGCATTTCCGTTCAGCATTTCGTCTCGACTGGCTTCTTAGTATGACCTTGAACACAGTGTTCAGTTGTTAATACAATTGAAGATGTACATCTGGGTTAGCATAATCAATTGTTTGATTGTCTCACAGCTTATATGAACAAGTGAAAATTTGACACAGTTAACTACATAATTTCTTTACGGACAAGAAACTCCTTTTTTATATGGACAAGTAAGCCATTTAGAAAATTTCCAACCCATATACTTACTTATTGTTCAGTGACTTATGTTGACTAAATTTTTATTTCTTCTTCACATCCACAGTTACTAATATCTTTGTGCAAACAAATCTGACCATGCACAGTTTCAGGGCTTTTTCACTTTTATACAGGTTGAACAAATCATAGTTGCCATCCACAACAAAACCTTTTTGCACAACTTCTGTGGATCACTTACAAGGAGCAAATCTGCATCATTTAAAAAACCAAACAAGAAGGACATCAGGCCCTAAGGCGCTCACCTGAGAGCAAAAGGAACTAGACTATTCTGAAAAAAATGCAAGCTGATTCATTAAGATTGGACCAAAAAAGTGACTTTTAACATGTTTTTTTTATATTTGACCTAGTGACCTAGTTTTTGAGCTCATATGACCCAGTTTCAATCTCTGCCAAGATTTCATTGGGACAAATGTTCTGACCAAGTTTCATGAAGATTTGCCAATAAATGTGGCTATTATATAGCGTCAACAAGTTTTCCATATAGCCATATAAGGACAACTGCCCCCCCCCCCGGCGGCCATGTTTTTCAACAAATCATAGCCATTTTCAAACCCAGCCGAGCTATTGTTATAACAAATGTTCTGATCAAGTTTCATTAAGATTGGATAATAAATGTGACTTCTAGAGTGTTAACAAGGTTTTACTACATAGCCATATAAGGAAAAATGCCACGCCCCTTTGCGGCCATGTTTTTTAACGGATCTCAACCATTTTCGAACTCAGCCCAGATATCATTAGTACAAATATTCTGACCAAGTTTCATGAGCATTGGACCAAAAATATGACTTCTAGAGTGTTAACAAGGTTTTACTATAGCCATATAAGGAAAACTGCCACCCCCCCTGGCGGCCATGTTTTTTAACAGACCAGAACCATTTTCAAACTCATCCGAGATATCGTTAGAACAAATGTTCTGACTAAGTTTCATGAAGATTGGACAATAAATGTGGCCTCTAGGGTGTAAACAAGGTAAATGTATCATTAATGGTTTCCCATGCAGATGCACTGGTGCAGCGCACGACGGACGAAGCACGACAGACAAAAGGCGATCATAAAAGCTCACCATGAGCACGTTGCACTCCGATGAGCTAAAAACGCTTAATTTTGTTCGGTCATTTTGTATTTTATTTTTTTCCGGTGAATTTTGGTTGGTTTCTGGGTAAAACAATTGAATTTATGTCTGATGGTTTCATTTGCCTATTAAAGATTGTTTTATTTGGCATCTTTCAAAATATATGAATACTGTTAACAGCTCCCTTTACATGACAACTGCAATCTATAATTTGCTTCATGCTTATTACTTACCTCAGCCTTCATATTTTAGTTCTAGCTCTGTACAGGACCACACTGCATCATTTTCAGATCCATTCACATTCAATTTTAAGCCATTATGACCTGAAAGCACATGGATTCCATAATAAACTTTCATATATATATACCCTGTAAATATACCGGGTAAATCCCTTCCTCAAAACCGTGGACAACAAAAAAAACAGTCTGTACAAATTACTTTTTCATTTTCATAGACGATGGGGCTATGAAAAATTGCACATTTAATAGCATTTAATAGCAATAGCCAAAATTTTAGGGTGGAAACGATTTTTAATTATTTTACAGTGACATCAAAATGTAACATATATACATAAAGTACATGTATATGTATATAGAGCAATTAGGGGTTAAAGTTCTAAACAAAGTAGCAGAGCTCGCACTTCATTACTTGTATTTTCCCTTAGAGGAGTAAATTCACTCCAAGAGCTCTGCACTGTAGTTTTAATCTTTATTTCATGGTTTTCAAATCTTTTTTGTTCGCTTGAAGAAAAAAAATAGCTACAAAAAAAAAATAGGACAAAGCAACACAATTTAAACAAGAGCACCCAATAGCGGGTGCCAACGCTCTGCTGTGGATGCTTGGATTATGGGTTTTTTACTGTTGACCTTGAAGGATGATCTTGACCTTTTCACCACTCAAAATGTGCAGGTCCATGAGATACACATGAAAAAAAAAGAAGAAAAAAAGGTTTTTTGACCTTTGACCTTGAAGGATGACCTTGCCCTTTCACCACTCAAAATGTGCAGCTCCATGAGATAAACAAGCATGCCAAATATCAAGTTGCTATCTTCAATATTGCAAAAGTTATGGTCAATGTTTAAGTTTTCGGACGCCGCAGACAGCGGATGAGCTGGCTAGAACAATACCTCGGGTTTTCTTCGAAAACAGCGAGCTAAAAACGAGTTCCCAATTTATTCGTTTTTAATTTCGACAATAGAAATATATATATCCACATTTTTCATTTTCAAAGTTTATTTATCATGTTCCAGTATCTAATAGTCAACTATTATTATAAGAAGTATTTCCAGTTTTATTTAAATACATGCCAAAGCAGGAGAAAAGACAAGGCATAACTTTATTTCATGGTAGCCCCCAACAAATAAGATTACATGCAAAATACATCCAGTTTATATGTCACCCATTCTGTTTAACTTGATTGTGGCCGTGGCTTTTTAGTAATTTAACCCTTTGCATGCTGGGAAATTTGTCGTCTGCTACAATGTTGTCTGCTAAATTTCTAAAATTAGCATTTTCTTCGATTTTTTTTCAAAGAATACTATCAGAATAGCAAACAGTTTGGATCCTGATGAGACGCCACGTTTTGTGGCGTCTCATCTGGATCCAAACTGTTTGCAAAGGCCTTCAAAATCCGGTTCCAGCGCTCAAAGGGTTAACCCGGGCTGACAGAGGTTTCAATTTGAACATTTTTACTGAATTTATCATGACAAACCATAACAAAACAGTCAATTTCTCTGCAGCCAGTATATATGGGTATACATATAAAGCTGGTACTATATACGGGTATAAATATAAAGCTGGTACTTACAGGTAAGAATCTAAATAATATATGATTATGATAAATCATGGTATGTTCATTTCGTAATTTCAAAGTTATCAATAATAAAAAAGTCAACTTATTTAATAATTTTAAAATAAGCCTTGCAGCAAATTGCTGCAAGGCTTATTATAAAATTATTAAATAAGTTGACTTTTCCAATACAAGTTCATTTTATCAGAAATGTTAAGTTTTTTTCACACTTTCTCTAATATCTAGCGGAGAACAATATGTATAAACAAGAGATGTGTTTGTCAGAAACACAATGCCCCCTACTGAGCCGCTTTGAAATAAAATTTCTATTTATCATTTGGCAGGTATAAAAATTATCTCCCTTTAAAGCATATTACTTCCATCGAATTTTGTTTTTTGACCTTTGACCTTGAAGGATGACCTTGACCTTTCACCACTCAAAATGTGCAGCTCCATGAGATCCACATGCATGCCAAATATCAAGTTGCTATCTTCAATATTGCAAAAGTTATGACCAATGTTAAAGTTTTTGGACGGACGGACAGAAAGACTGACAGACTGACGGACAGACTGACGGACAGTTCAACTGCTATATGCCACCCTTCCGGGGGCATAAAAATATGTTATGGAGGTAACTTAAAGTTGTGTTAGTGTTATTATAAACATTTACCTCTGAAATGTGTAAATTGATTATTTGTTGGTTTATTGTTTAACAGTCTTTTCAGACTTTTTCATTGCAAATCTAGATAAACAATTTTTCTATCAGCCGAGCAGTGATTTCATCGCTTTGGCAATGAGGCGATGGGTTAATTTTGCAGACTGCACCCATACATGTTAAACTTGAGAGATTGACAGTGTCAAAGAACTGTTCAAATATAAAATGGCTTCTATACTCTAAAACAGAACATTTTATGGATAAAATATCTAAAATAAATAAGCAATTATGGTATGAGATGTCAGCACAGAAACAAAGATGGGTAGGGGTGGCTAATTTTAATACATGAATAATTTTCTTTCAATTTTCTAAGATGTATATACATTTTTTTTAACAAGCTTTCATTAGTTTCAACACTTATTTATTCACATAATATGTAATGAAATGTAATATGTAAATCTGTGCAATTGAATACACTTTTACCAGTAACTACATTAAAAGCCTTTTAATGCACAGCTATAGCAAAGCTGCAATACATGGATACTTATATGTTCAACTGTTAACAAAACGTGACACTTTTTTTATTTAGCACATTTTCATAACCAGTTTTTATGCCTGATTTAAAATACAAAGAGCAATACTTCTCTACATTCAGTTTAATCCAGGTCAAAGATCATGCAATTAAAACACTTTAAAACTATTAATAGCACAAAAGAATATAATTAGCAATTAACATAGTTATCTCATTCTATTCATCAAAGGCCTCAATTTCAATACTCTGGTACTGTAATTCATTTTAAGAAAAAAAGTTAATGACGTAAAAAGAATCACTCGATACACTCTATTCCAAACCACAGTATTGTTATCTATGAAGACTACACAATGCGCAAATTGTTCCACCTTGCAAAAATAGATCACAATCAGTTTGATTGAGCCACACCCTTAGTCGGGTTAATCTTTTGAACCGCTATGGGCTGTCTTTCATTCAAAACTTTTATTATGGCTATGCATTCACACTGTTTGATAAAACTGAATTGTTGAAACATTAAACATGCCACGAATATTGAAAGACCACTTAAACGTTAAAAACTCTAATAAGATAGTAAAAACCTATTTATTTTAGATCAATTGCATTAAAAGCATCAGGCTTATTGTCACTCTTGAGTCACTTACTTGGTGACTTAGGAAAGAGCTTAGGAACGTTCCATAAAAGAAATATTGAGAAACAAACGTCCCAACTCAGTTTTTATTTTTATATTCATACAGCTGATTGTTATACAATTTTATACAAAATGCACATGTTAAATAATGTTTAATGTGTTTTGTTTGTTGTTGTTTCATGTTAAATAATGTTAAATGTGTTTTGTTTGTTGTTGTTTTTTTACCTAAGTTTAAGAACCATATTTATCCTTAACATTAGTTGACGAAATAGCTAGTAAAATTTGATAATTTTGCATGAAGTCACAAATTAAAGCGACTTTTTCATAGTTTGGCAAAATGTCAATTAACAAAAAAATAATCATAGATTTAAAAAAAATGCATCCATCATATTCAAACAAGCATAATAACACTTCTGGCTAAAAAATAGTGTGTATTGATTGTCTTCAATCGCAATCAGAACAAAATGTGTTTGTGAAACACAATGTTCCCTTTTGAGCGATTTTGACCCATATATTTGACCTTTGACCTTGAAAGATGACCTTGACCTTTCACCACTCAAAATGTGCAGCTCCATGAGATACACATGCATGCCAAATATCAAGTTGCTATGTTCAATATTGCAAAAGTTATGGCAAATGTTTAAGTTTGTGCAAACAAACAAACAAACCAACAAACAAACAAACCAATAAACAGACAGGGCAAAAACAATGGACAAAAAAATAATACAGCAATTGTTACTGCTTTTCATCTGTAATTAAACAAAAACATGTCTAACCGACATTATGTTTAAACTAACTTCTAAACTTCAAAAGACTGCATGGTATTGTTACAGCACATTAGCTTTTGCTTCGGAAGGTCTAATGCCCTAACGCCAGGGCAGGGACATTTTTTTTTAATATTAAAAAAATATATCTTTCCTTGTTATTATAACTATCTAAACTTATTCCAAATATTACACTTTTGATATTTAATTCATTTTATGACAATTTCAACAATACGAAAATCTGTGAACAAGTCCTTTTAGCAAAATTAATTATTCTTACTTTTAATCAATACATATATAAGTTTTTCCATTCACTATTTGACATTGGTAAAAAAATAAGACAGGGGAAATACAGTCTGAATAAAAAATCGTAAGAAAAATTCCCCACAATTCTAACTGTGCCTGTCTAAACATAAATTAAGAGCTAGGCGTGCCCATGTGCAAACACAAGGCCACAGCTTAAGGTCACAAACTAACAGGCAATTTTAACCTGAAAGTGACACATTTTTAAGTAAGTAACTTTATTAACCACACCCATATTTGTACAATCTGAAGTGGATAATTGATAAAGCAAAAACACACAGGTTTACGTTAACAAGATGGTAGTTTATCAATGACATATGGATGTGTCCTATAATTCCCCCTTTCTGAACTAACAAATTATAGGCTGTAAAGTATACAGCCATAATTAATAATCATTAATGTTTTATTTTTGACTTGTCAAACATTATATTTTCTACAGAAACAAGGATTGTTGCAATTGTGACACATGTCCCAAAAAGCATTCTGCTTGTAAGAGCAGAAAAAAAATGCATGCCATTCAAGACTGAATTTTGACCTTGACCTTTCAGTGCTATCGCCAAGGAGCCTAAGAGTTATATGTCTGGGCATGAAAAATAATGATCCAAAATTAAATTAAAGACATCAAAAACACAGAGCAGCAATTAAAAATTCATGAACTATAACTTTGAATTGTGGCTTTAAGATGCTTTAATTACATATTCAGTTAGGTAAAACAACATTGCAGACTGTTTCTGTGATGCACATTGCTACATGTGGAAAACAAAAACACTTTAAAATCAATGTAGCCAAGAGATATTAATCTTTAAAACATGAATGTCTGACATGTAAATGAAAACAAGCCTCTAATTGTTCAAGAGTTTATCAATGCTACTTATGGTTTGTACATCTTTGATCAAAGTTATACAAATTCCCAATTATGCTGAAAAGGACACTTATTTCCCAATTTGACCAGTACCATTCCCAAAGTGGTGAGCAAAAACGCTGAATATATCAAAGATTCGTATGACAAGTTTTATTTGGAAGACACATGTACAGTATGCTCTTTAGGTTACAATACACTGAAACTGCTCCTTTTAAAATATGAAACTAAATATACAAGTGCAAATTAATTAAAATGGAATTTTATCAACTGGATAATGTACAAATGTAACTGAACTTAAACCAGTAATTAGTATAAAAACCATCTCATCTGAGATAAAGATAACTCTGTAAAGATATTAATGTTACAATGCAATTTCTCCCTTTAATGAATTTCATTCAATGAATCTAAAATAAATTAATTCATCAGAAATACCAGGCCTCAGAAATACTAGACATGCATGGTGCACATGAAAATGTTCTTAACAGGGGTTTTTATCTGATTTTCGCTCGAAACGCCTAATTTTGGGGGAAAATAAATAAGTCTTAAATAACCAATTAAACATATTTTACTGTTTTAAAAAAAATTCAATGCAACAGATGATTTAATTATGGAATATTTTTCCACACTGGATCAGGTTAACTTATATGATTTAAGGTTTTTAAAAAAAAATCTCATTTTTTAGGGGGAAAATTTATGTAAGAGGGGAAAAAACCTCTAGGGGAAAGGGCAGATATTTGGTGGGTTTTTCTGAAGGAAAATAAAAACATGCTTTAAGCTGATTTTAAACAAATTTTTCTCAAGTAATGTTCATTGGGAGTTGTTTTAGAGATTGTCTTAAAATTTCTCTGCATCTTTGCCAGCATTTTTTTTAAGTACAACTCTAAGGACATTAATGCTACTTACAGACAAGTGTGTCATGCCTTACGTTCCACTTTACCTTTCACAGCTCTATATTGCAATGACAATATTTATGTGAAATCTTTAATTGAAAATGAACAGCCAATTAAAAGCTTGTACTTTTGATCTTTAATTACTCACATTACTTTTAAAAGAGCACAATACCCAGATTCCCATTTAATAAAGCAGCTTAAAGCAATATTTAAATGGTCCATATTTATCTATAAAAATCACAATAAAATTTACGGCAGAACTACATTGCCCACATTTTAAGGAAGGCATTGTATTAGGCTGAAAATCGTGGAGAAATCTCTGGTCTACATTAAGCGTGCTGTGCTAATATGATTGAAACATACAGGAGCGTTTCAGTACTGCAATAAAAACTTTAATCAAACAAATGCAAAATAAAGCTGCGTCATAGGATTAAAAATATGGCACTTGATGATTACAAAAGTTTAAAGCGGTATTTCCCGTGCTTAGGTTTATTATTTTAATATTATTAATTTTATTTTTCGGCATACACATACTATTTTGGTGTTTTGTCTTTAGATGCATTATCAAAATTATCTGATACAGAGAAACAAGCCACCAAAACTGGTGTCAACGCCTCGTAATTGATGTGGGTGTAATGCAGCAAAGAACTGTGCAGATGAACATAAACATCCACAACAATTGAGCTCATTAAAATACTGATTATCTTTTTACTAACACAAACCATTATCAAAGCCTTATATCTAATTTAAGGATATTTCTTGTTATTATTATCAGAACTATATTTATTATCATTATTATCAATATTATTAGTATTGTTTTTAAGTGTGTTATCCAAAAGATTCATAAACAAAGACATAAAATTATTTTGTTATCACTGCATTCTAAATTCTAATGTTACTCTAAAGGTTTGGTTCTTTCATAAATCGATGTGAACTCCTCACATAATTTCATCATTGGTTAAAGAAACAGGAATTCTGAAACAATATATTTTCATTGTAGACATCAAAATATTCATTCTGTGACAGGACCATGACTGCTGGTGCCCATGGTTTTAAGTATAATCATGACATAAAGCTAGTTTTCGAATGGATTTTTTGTGTGAATATATACACAAACCTGTAACAAATATTTGCTCTAAATGCTTTAATTGTTTATTTTAACTACACACTTACATTATTGCTTCATATTTCCAAAAATGGCAGCTTTAATTATGCTTTTAAGTTAATTTCACCAATTAAATGTAACTTTAGCTTAGGCCATTCTGTTTTATTATTTTGTGAACCTATCGTGTGATAATAGTTTCAATCTTTAATGAAAAGACATCTTGACTTACCACACAGTTTAATGATATTTTTATTTTTTATAAAATAACAATTTTAATGTTATTCTTTGATCAAAACAAAAATATTTTGTAAATGTTCAAAACTTGAAGCTGCTTCTGTTTAAGTTGCATGTAACATGGTTGTGGATGTTATGATTCATTACTCAAAAATAAATCTATCAATATATTGGCAATTAATTATAAAGAAGTATTGCGGGGCAACTGTCAGTTGTCAGTCTTTTCCCCCTTAAATGTTGGGCTATGCTGACCCCTGCATATGTATACAATACTACTATCATTAAAAAATGTAATAAAAATAGCAGAATAACATAATATCATAACACATAAAACTTAAACTATTACTAAATGGAGGTATACTGTGTGTGATCACTATGATAGGCCTACTGCAGAGCTTTTTGGGGATGATTTTATAGCCATTATTGGGTCATATTTCCCAATCACAAAATTTCATTATTCATGTTGATAAACTGTGTGATTAATTACATATATAATGCAGCATACTTTTTAAAATTAAATTTGCTGAAGAAGCTGCTTTAAGGAGTTAATTTCTGCAACTTATTAAAAATATACGTTAATTGGAAAATAATTGATTGAAAAGCATGCAATAAGATGAAAGAATCAATTAAGCTGACGATAAAGTCTATAGGCAAGACTGTATACATAGCCTAGTCGATGAGTCAGATATATGGCATGAGTAGAATCGAACTGCGGTCTACATCAATGAAATTCAAATACAGGAAAACGCCTGAACATCTAGTTTAATAGTTAAACACATAATTGCTAAATGACAGTTACAAGTAACGCAAACGTATACATCAGCGCCATAAAATAAAGTATATTTTTCAAGAAAATTATATGACATTCAAACTTACCTCCGTTTAAACCGTAAAATCGTGTATCAATTAAGTTGCCAGGTGGAGTTAAATTTGACAGTTCAATAAGCACATGCGCCGACCCCCTGCAACACAAATAAATGACGTCATTCGTTGAAGGTCGATCAATTCTAAATCCCGTACAGCAGTTGGTTTGAGGGTTATATTACACCTGCTTTTCGAAAAGAACTCGAAGGCGTTGTGTTCATAAAGAGTTATACACATTTTATTGCCATACATTCATACGGGAATGCTAGAATTTATTTAAATATATCAATTTATGCGTTCAACCAAAAGCCGTTATCTTCATTCATCGATGTTGTATCAGTATTTAGTAATACATTTTTGTATTAGTTTCCACCGTACAGTAATGAAAGAAATGCGATGTCGATTTGTAAAAAATATCATTTCAANTGTGTCGTGTTCTGAGAAAACTGGGCATAATGCTTGTGCGTAAATTGTCATCCCAGATTAGCCAGTGCAGTCCGCACAGGCTAATCAGGGACGACAATTTCCGCTTTTATGGAATTTTTCGTTTAATTGATGTCTCTTCTGCACGAAAATCCAGTTTAGGGGAAAAGTGTCGTCCCGGATTAGCTTGTGCGGACTGCACAGGCTAATCTGGAATGACAATTTACGCACAAGCATTTTGCCCAGTTTTCTCGGAACACGACACATATAATGCAGCATACTTTTTAAAATTAAATTTGCTGAAGAAGCTGCTTTAAGCCTTAAGGAGCTAATTTCTGCAACTTATTAAAAATATACGTTAATTGGAAAATAATTGATTGGAAAGCATGCAATAAAATGAAATAACCAATCCAGCAGACGATAAAGGCTATAGACAAGACCTTAAACATAGCCTAGTCGATGAGTCAGATATATGGCATGAGTAGAATCGAACTGCGGTCTACATCAATGAAATTCAAATACAGGAAAACGCCTGAACATCTAGTTTAATAGTTAAACACATAATTGCTAAATGACAGTTACAAGTAACGCAAACGTATACATCAGCGCCATAAAATAAAGTATATTTTTCAAGAAAATTATATGACATTCAAACTTACCTCCGTTTAAACCGTAAAATCGTGTATCAATTAAGTTGCCAGGTGGAGTTAAATTTGACAGTTCAATAAGCACATGCGCCGACCCCCTGCAACACAAATAAATGACGTCATTCGTTGAAGGTCGATCAATTCTAAATCCCGTACAGCAGTTGGTTTGAGGGTTATATTACACCTGCTTTTCGAAAAGAACTCGAAGGCGTTGTGTTCATAAAGAGTTATACACATTTTATTGCCATACATTCATACGGGAATGCTAGAATTTATTTAAATATATCAATTTATGCGTTCAACCAAAAGCCGTTATCTTCATTCATCGATGTTGTATCAGTATTTAGTAATACATTTTTGTATTAGTTTCCACCGTACAGTAATGAAAGAAATGCGATGTCGATTTGTAAAAAATATCATTTCAATGATATCAGCATGGTTTAACAAATGAGTGCATTTGCTATTCATTCTTGGTCGATTCAGAATAATACGAGAAGAGCTGTGCGCTGCACCCTGCTCCATTTTGATCCGACCGTGATCGCCGTGGCGTAGTGGATATGGTGTCCGCTGAGCGATCGGGAGGTCACGGGTTCGATCCCCACTGTTGGAGTGTTCTTTAGATCTCCCCTTTAAGACACTAAGCACTGGTTCTACCCAGGCCCCAGACTGCTTAGATAATCAAAGTGCGTTGATGTTCCAGATGAGCCCTGCACTTAATGAGAATAAGACCTGGCTACGCTATGGTGCTGGTCTACACAGAACTAAAATAATAGTAGTTTGTCCTTACTGCCTTTAAATTATTTTTTTTTCTTCTTTTCAAAACCGTTGTTGTTCTCTGTTCTTACTTAGTTTCGAAATTTCATTGAATTGTCATACATATATACAATGTATTATTAATTAGTTACCTACTATAGTATAATGACACGTGACATTACTTTATTTATTTATGATTATATGCGTTAAAGAAGATGTACTTATGTATAAGACTAATAAACTGTATGTTCTGTTCTTGTAATTAAGCAGGTTTGTCAATATGCTATCATAACCCTGTTGGAAAGCCTTTTATGGGAATCAAACTGGTATTCTTTCCATCCTGTTACTGTTTAGCGTTATCACATCGTACTTTTCGTGATCCTAGATCTTGAAACTCTCCCATTTAGTGAAACGTTTTTCATCAATATTTTTTCCCATCATCACCACACCAGTGAACAAGCTATTGAGTTTAATTTATGCTACTAGTGCAGATTGAAAGTTAATAAAGTTTTACTCATTTAACAAGTTTCAAAATATACTTTGCTCTTTGCTTTCTTAGTTTGGTTGTTTGTCCATGTAAGTACAGGCGTTGATTTATCTTAATTGGCAAAACAATCCTGGACTTTAATATTGCAACTGGTTGATTGAGAAACTTTCGGTTCCATCACATACACTTCGTAAGATTTGTACAAGTTCACAAGAAAAGCACGAACAATGTCAACATTAAATTATTTATTTCAAGATGTGCACTCAGATCTAATAAATAGTTATATGTGAATAAATATTAAATTGATAGAAATATCTGACATTATTGCATGCACAAACAAAGAGGGGTAATTAAGTAAACAGAAAAAGACAGGCTAATATTACGATGACAGCTCTAACGACAACACTTAATTATCACTTAATTATCTCGTATCATACATCAACACTAGTTGTTAGTCTCACTCACATATACATTACTTTTCTATCATACTATTAATAACTAACTACAGTATGGGATATCAACAATAAATTGTATACAGGGTATGTACATCATAGACAGTAAAGAATACAAAGTATATAGATTGAACACAGCAACTTATGATCAACAAACAAATTAGTTACATTGTAAATGTTGTACAAAGCAAGCACAAGAACAATAACCAATGGTTTTATCTCCAAAATCTACTGTCTTGAGATCAAAGAAAGCCATAAACAAAAGCCATTAAGTACATTCATTATGTTCAATTGTCCGTAACATGATTCTGTGGAGAAGCTCTGGGCCCATATTCAACCATTCTTTCTAAGACATAAATAAAGAAAAACGTAAATAGAGGTGGTTGAAAACAAATTTGAAACAAAATTACAGCGATTTATTTTTATTTTTTCCATTTAAAGAGTAATCTTTATTTTTAGTCTGAGGTCTAAGAATTGTTTGGTGGATATGTCCCAAGAGCTGTGTTTTGAGAAACAATTCTCTCTTCACGGTCCCACAGTCTAGGAGCCGCACGAGAGGCATTCATCCTTGTTCTCCAGGGAGCAAACCATGGCCTCCATGTTCTGTTGCTGGGACTGCTGCGCAGCCTTCTCCCCCTCCTGACCGGCCTTGGTAGCCTGCGCAAGCTTCGTCTTGTCCACAGTGAACTGGATTGCTGCAGCGGCAGCCTTGGTGCGCAGGTAGTACATGCCGGTCTTCAGGCCCTGTAAAACACACAACAGACTTGTAGTTGAAGTGATGGGCGATCAAGTAGGATAGAAATGCATGATCATGTAAAATATTGGAAAAATGATACTTAAATCAAACAGGACTATGAACCATGATGCTGTTACTCTAAATAATGTACATAAGAAAAGTGTATGGGGCAAGTTTTAGACCTCATGCTTAGCATATCTGACTATTTAGGCTTTATCAACAAATGCTTTCCATTGTTCAGTAAGGGTTCACGATAATTATGTGTTAATCAAACTTTTCTTCAGCAATTGCAATTATAATGTAATTTCTAATTTAGATGATGCTCATCATTTGCTGAGAGCACTCAACCATTCCTCAGAGAAAAGATGTTTGAAAACGATAAAACATTGTATGGTGGACCAAAACATGCAGGGCAAATAAATAACCCATAAAAAGGCCAGAAAGTCCTCAAAATGAGGCTTTAAAGAAAGCAAATACATCAACCATTATATTATATAACTTTTGAAAGCAGGCATTCAGTACTCTTTATGCACATAAGTATATAATATAACAATCTACTAATAATTGCCAGTAAGTAACAGCAACAGAACCCACCAGTTTCCAGGCATAGAAGTGCATGCTGGTGAGCTTCCCGTAGTTTGGTTCTGCCACATGGAGGTTAAGGGACTGGCTCTGGTCGATGTAAGCCCCGCGGTCTGCTGCCATCTTAAGCACGGTCTTCTGAGATATCTCCCACACGGTCTTGTATCGCTCCTTTATGTCAGCTGGGATTCCATCAATTTTCTATTAACAAGAAAACAAACATCAGTTTATGGAAATGTTTTGCTGTTCTAGAGTTATTTTTAATAACATAAGCATAATTATGCAGCAGTGTCAAAAATGGGCTGAAAAATCATTCAATAACAAGACTTGTGAAACTCTTCTTTAGAATGGATAATGATATATTCAATATTTGTTTTCACCAATATCTTAGTTTACAAGTTTAATTGCCTTGTATAATTTTATACTTGCCAAAGTAATTTGACTGGTTTAAATTGGGGTTGTTGTTTTTAAAGAAAGATTTCAATGACGGATGATTTCTTAAATATTCATTTTGTGGAATTGGACTTTTTTAAGTGAAGAAAATATAACATTAAAAACATAATTAAGAAAGTCATTCATAAAACTTTTAAATGCCAATATCTTTATAATGAGAACTGACTGAACGTATGACTATGTGTGTACCTGGATTGATCCCCCATGGGCTATGAGAGTGTTCTTCATATCCTCCGTCCACAGTCCCAATTCAACGAGGTCGTTCAGCATATGGTGGTTCACAATCTACAAGATATACAATAACATGGTCACAACGAGGTCGTTCAGCATATGGTGGTTCACAATCTACAAGATATACAATAACATGGTCAAAACGAGGTCGTTCAGCATATGGTGGTTCACAATCTACAAGATATACAATAACATGGTCAAAACCTATTCATATGAGCTTCGTTCAGGGAAAACTTGGGCTTAACGCATGTACGTAAAGTGTCAACCCAGATTAGCCTGTGCAGACTCCACAGGCTAATCGGAGATGACACTTAACAAACAAGCTATTGCCAAGCAATGATGTCCCCTACCGGCTCCACCATGTCAGTTTTTTTTTTATAGTATTTGCGCGGCATCTGTCCATGTTTCAAGTTTCATGCAAAATATGAAGAACTTTTAAAGTTATCGCAGGATCAGACAAGTGTGACAGACAGACTGACGGACGGACAGAGCGCAAACCATAAGTCCCCTCCGGTGAAACCGTTAGGGAACAACAAGCATTTACTCCTGTTGTCTCAGAACAAGGCTAATATATGCTTAATGGCAGCACATTCCTAAGGCTTCTAGAGTTACTACCTGTACCAAAACTTCTCTTTTGCAAATGGGTACAGAAATCCAAGCATAACCATTTCTTTTTGTTGTGTTTTAATATTGAAAAGGCATAAGGTCATTAAAGATTACAGAATTTGATGTAGTAGCTGATTTTACTCATTCGAGAATACGGACGAATAGACATATCTGTAGCTACACTGTTCAGACATGTCCCAAGGCCCATTTTCGCACGCCATGGTCCATATTATTCCTGTTCCTACCTGGAACTCCCCGGAGAGGACCCTACGGGTGTAGATGTTGCTCGTGTAAGCCTCGATGGACTCGTTGTTCCCGAGGATCTGTGCCGTGGAAGCTGTGGGCATGGGCGCAAGCAACAAGCTGTTACGAACTCCATGCCTGTAAAAAAAATATAATTTTTTTTTAACTGGATCTAGCTAGGTTTTGAACACTTTCCATGTAATTATTAGAATTGACAGGGAGGAAATCAACACAAAAAAGGTTAAATTACACCTTCTTATTAATGATTCTGATGAGAAACTAGCGTTCATGTATGTGACACAGAAACATTCAGCACTTTCATCACAAGCCGTTTTACGACCAACTTTGACCTTTGACCTATAAATATTACCTTGACCTTTGACCTCGAGAGACAGGTGTTACTCTTGTAATCGTACATATTGTCTTGTAAAGGTGAACAAATTTCACAAAAGGAATTTTTGGACTGACATCCCAAGATTGAACATACCCACAAAATAAATGTTGACAATTTAAGATTTACTGCCAACAACACTGTGTGTGATCCTTACTTGGCAATTCTGGCCCTAAGTCCTGCCCAGTCATGTCTGGCCGTGTCCTTCACTCCCCACATGTCATGTTGCAGGATCTGAAATGTAGCGGCACATTCATTACATACATTACTCATATTAAAGTCATTTGGAACAGTAAATGTTGACCACTCAACTCCCAGCAACTTGCTGACAACACATTACAGTGACCTTAATGAAGTGTTTAACTGATAAACAAATGCTCATTACATCAGGCCAACTTAAGTAAATTAAAGTTAAAGGCTAGACAAAAAATAAAATACAATTACTTGCTGTTTATTTTAGACTTCTAGATCTTGTCAAAGCCAAAAAGGCAGCCACATTTGTTAAAAGTGCACTTAGCATTTAAAACTGAAACATTTCAGTTTATCCCACGGGAATGATTGAAAAGCTAGAGGACCACCACTGTACAACACACCAAATATTAATCATTCATGTCTATTCGTTTCAGAGGAAAATAATTTTGTGTTCAAATGCTATACAAATTTACATCAATCATTTGACACTCGCGTATGGTCAGTTCTTTCCCCATGAGCATGATTTGTACTAAGGAACATAAATGAATCATTGAACCCTCTTAACCATTATTTTTTAGACTGAAAATAACAAGTACACCATTATTTCCACACTCTAAATACCTACCCCTTTGCTGACGGGTGACCCTTTGTAGGTCTCGTACGGCCCAAGTTTCTCTGCCAGCTCACAACTCGACTCCAGTGCAGCGTAGTAGATTGTCTCAAAGATATCCTTGTTCATCTGCTGAGCCTCTGCACTCTCAAACGGGAACTTCATCAGAATGAAGGCGTCAGCAAGGCCCTGAACACCGATGCCAATTGGTCGGTGACGGAAGTTGGATCTCTCAGCCTAAAGAGACATGCAATTTTTGAATAGGCCACAAATATTTGGAAGACTTCCCCTTAATGAAACTTTTCTACTCAAACATGAATTCTGGTTACAGTTACTAAATGGGTTGATAAATAACACGAGTTATGAAATTTAAATTACAAGGCTGTTCATCATTACATACACTTTGGCTTCAGTTGTTTTCTTTTCTTAAACAGCTTAACTTTGTTAGATTGATAATCTAACTAACCACTACAAAATATAGTGCATTTGTTTTTGTTGTATTATTTTTTTTGTTGTACAAGAAATGGTCTTAATGTCTGCACCATAGACTACAAGCCATACCTCTTTCACTGGGTAGTAGTTGATGTCTATGATCTTGTTCAGATTTCTAACCACAACCTTTGTGACCTCGGCAAGCTTAGCGTAGTCGTACGTTTTGTCAGGCCTAACATACATGTTCAAGGCAATGGAAGCCAGGTTGCAAACTGCCACCTGTAACAAATTTGTAAACATGAACAATGGCTTACCAATGAAGTTTCTTTGTGACAAATCATCCTCAAGAAATATCAATTGTTTGGCTACTTTTATTTTTTGTGTACTAACCTTATGAGCTAGCCTTAATGAGAATTTGTATGCATTAAATTAAATTGAGCTTAAGAATATAAACGGTCAAGGAGAGTACACAGATCTATGTTATTAAAGATTGCCGGGCATATTTGCAAGTTGTAATAGAAAACATATTTTTCCAAGTGGCATAGCCACAAGTAAAAAAAAGAAGCTTTTTCTATAACCATTAAGTAAAATAAATATCTCATCATTCACCGAAAACAACAACAACAAGGCTTGTCACCATAGGATGACATATGCCCCCTTTTTCCACATTTTTCTTAACCTAAACGCAAAGTGTTTTTCCACATTTTTCGAAACCTAAACACAAAGTGTGACGGAATTTCAGACAGACGAACAGTGCGATCACTATATGCCCACATTCAGGGGCATAAAAATTATGTTTATGTCATGCTTTAACAAGAGTGCCAAACTGTCACAAGATACGCCCGTTCTACTAAGTGACACCGTGACCTAGTTTTTGACCCAACATGACCCATATTCGAACTTGACCTAGATATTGTCTAGATCCAACTTCTGACAAAGTTTGGTGAAGATCGGATGAAAACTATTTGAATTAGAGAGCGGACACTGCTGTGGACACCGCCTCCGCCCGCCCGCCGCCCGCCCGCCCGCCAAGGGTGAAACTATTATACGTCCCGTTTTGTAAAAACGGGCGTATAAAAATTGATTTTAGGTTGATGACAATGATAAACAGTTGCCTTTCTATAGTACCCATGCACAGTGAAAAACTCATGTACCTGTGGAAATCATGATTAGATTGAAGGAAAAATGAAACTTACCAATAAACATGTTGTTAAAAATAACTCGTTTCAAAAATCGCGAAAAAAATAAACCCGATGAAAATATCGCAAAATAAAACTGGATAAAAATATTGCATAAAAATATTGCATGTGTTAATCGGTTGCATGTCTCCAATCAGACCTGACTGATATATAATCTATATACTACCTCTGACCAAGTTTGGTGAATTCAACTTGAACTAGAGCTTTGTCACTGAATGTGACTTATACCCCCATACCACTTTGACGCAGGATAAAAAGTTGTTTAAAAGTTTCGGATGAATACAATTTGAATTAGAGTCCGGACAAAGTGGCGCCGTTGAAAATGCACTAATTGACCCTATGACCTAGTTCTTGACCCGACATGACCCATATTCGAACTTGACCTAGATATCAACTAGATGCAACTACTGACCAAGTTTGGTAAAGATCGGATGAATACAATTTGAATAAGAGTCCGGACAAAGTGGCGCTGTTGAAAATGGACTAATTGACCCTATGACCTAGTTTTTTACCTGGCATGACCCATATTCGAACTTGGCCTAGATATCAACTAGATGCAACTACTGACCAAGTTTGGTGAAGATAAGATTTATACAATTTGAATTAGAGTCCGGACAAAGTAAAATGCACTAATTGACCCTTTGACCTAGTTTTTGACCCAGCATGACCCATATTCGGACTTGACCTAGATATCAACTAGATGCAACTACTGACCAAGTTTGGTGAAGATCGGATGAATACAATTTGAATTAGAGTCCGGACAAAGTGGCGCCGTTGAAAATGCACTAATTGACCCTATGACCTAGTTTTTGACCCGGCATGACCCATATTCGAACTTGGCCTATATATCAACTAGATGCAACTGCTGACCAAGTTTGGTGAAGATCGGATGAATACAATTTGAAATAGAGTCCGGACAAAGTGGCCCCTTTGAAAATGCACTTATTGACCCTATGACCTAGTTTTTGACCCGGCATGACCCATATTCGAACTTGGCCTATATATCAACTAGATGCAACTGCTGACCAAGTTTGGTGAAGATCGGATGAATACAATTTGAAATAGAGTCCGGACAAAGTGGCCCCTTTGAAAATGCACTTATTGACCCTATGACCTAGTTTTTGACCCGGCATGACCCATATTCGAACTTGGCCTATATATCAACTAGATGCAACTGCTGACCAAGTTTGGTGAAGATCGGATGAATACAATTTGAAATAGAGTCCGGACAAAGTGGCCCCTTTGAAAATGCACTTATTGACCCTATGACCTAGTTTTTGACCCGGCATGACCCATATTCGAACTTGGCCTATATATCAACTAGATGCAACTGCTGACCAAGTTTGGTGAAGATCGGATGAATACAATTTGAAATAGAGTCCGGACAAAGTGGCCCCTTTGAAAATGCACTTATTGACCCTATGACCTAGTTTTTGACCCGGCATGACCCATATTCGAACTTGGCCTATATATCAACTAGATGCAACTGCTGACCAAGTTTGGTGAAGATCGGATGAATACAATTTGAAATAGAGTCCGGACAAAGTGGCCCCTTTGAAAATGCACTTATTGACCCTATGACCTAGTTTTTGACCCGGCATGACCCATATTCGAACTTGGCCTATATATCAACTAGATGCAACTGCTGACCAAGTTTGGTGAAGATCGGATGAATACAATTTGAAATAGAGTCCGGACAAAGTGGCCCCTTTGAAAATGCACTTATTGACCCTATGACCTAGTTTTTGACCCGGCATGACCCATATTCGAACTTGGCCTATATATCAACTAGATGCAACTGCTGACCAAGTTTGGTGAAGATCGGATGAATACAATTTGAAATAGAGTCCGGACAAAGTGGCCCCTTTGAAAATGCACTTATTGACCCTATGACCTAGTTTTTGACCCGGCATGACCCATATTCGAACTTGGCCTAGATATCAACTAGATGCAACTGCTGACCAAGTTTGGTGAAGATCGGATGAATACAATTTGAATTAGAGTCCGGACAAAGTGATGCCTTCCGCCCGCCGCCCGCCGCCAAGGGGTTTCACATAATACGTCCCGTATTTTATACGGGCATATAAAAAGTACATGAACACCGGTCAGCCACTTTGGGTTGAAGACATAATCAATGGAAGTAGTCGGTACAAGTCGTTAGCCTATCAACACTTCTGAGTTCCACTCTTACGGAGACTCCAGAGATGGAGGATTTTATTATTGATTTTTGATTGGTTAGCGGATAGCGTGAACATGAACGGTAACTGATGAAAAATCTTTGCTACTTTCCGAAAATCGTACAAGTCAGCAAACTTTGCAAATGAAAAAGTTTAAGTGATCGATTAGCAAATTAAAGCACTGCAATAGCATATATTTAAGCAATATGTTAACAAAATTATATATTTATTACGTATTTGCTAGGTAACTGGTTTTCATTTTTCTTGAATCATACGATATGCACATTTTATTTCATGTGCAAAACACTTACTGTCGTTTTCGGATACAGATTTGTTTTCGTCGATTTCAATTCATTTTCGACGTTCTTTATGAAAATGTCTATAAAATGATGAATACACATGCGGTGATACGTATGGTATGATTTATAATATTTCGCATTGTATTCACCAGAAATTGCAACTAGAAAGACTAAAAAAGTACAATAGGTTAGGGCTCGGGGCGCTAACAAAACTGTATGAAAATTGTTTCATGATTTAGGACAAATGTCCTGAAAAAAATTGACCATTTAGCCATTTTAGGAAACCTGTCCTGAGGAAATTGGGGCCAATCTGAAACACTGAGATATGGAGATGTCGCGGAGCATGCCTTTGCTGTTGTTATCAAAAATAAATAATACAGTCTGTTGTAAATGGGACAGGCAAATGTTTTTACTCATTAGAAGTTATTTCTGATTGGAAATGAATATTTTTGTTGCTCCGAGCCAAAAAAGTCATAAAATGTATGTTAAACTTTTTCGGGCTATGGAAACTGTCTTAGGACTATTAAACATTCTATCTGATTAGCCCGAAGGGCTATTGTTCTAAAATATTTAGCGTGAAGACTGATGGTGACAGGTGTAAATCTGTGAATTGTTGTAGCAAAATGATTTTTTGTTGAAAATATTCATGCATTAATGATAAAACTAATGCTGGTGAATATTCTACGCACATTTTCATTAGTCAGTTAAAGTAACTGACACTGGTAGACCGATGTAATTGTAGAAAAATATTGTAATTTTTCTTTTATTTTCACTCAGTGAGAAATATAAAATCTTGCAAATATTTTTGTACTGAAATCAAAT